>LIEC01006023.1:0-54494 GCA_001925005.1 Drosera capensis
TTCACTAATATGATCAGATTTGGAGTTCATATAGCATGAGAACCAACCATCCTATTAGACTTGACACCCACCAAACCCGGATTACACGAGAAAAACCGACAAACACAACCTCATCCTAATGAAAAAATTTGTACCGGTGTCCCATACAAGTACCAAGTTATCTTGATCAGTCTCGAATCTTCCCCAATCGGCTTCAACAGAAATCGGCTTTCACTTGAAGAACATATTCCAGTCTAAGTGCTAGACATATATGGTAATGAACAGCACCAGGAAGGATAACAAGAAGAATAATCTGCCGCTATGCTGTCGGTTGAACCGGTTAGTTCCTGAAGGAGAAGAACCTTCGGGTTTCGAAAAGGCAGTAACGTTTTCCTTGGAGCAAGTGTAGTTGCATCGACTTGGAGGGACGACTCTGTAGACGCCGCTGCTAGCTAGCAAGTAAATGTCTTTATCGTTGTCTTGTCCGAATGAAAAGACGTAGCCCAAGGCTGGAAGAGGAGTTCCTGGGATAGAGCCACAGTCTATGGGAGAGTCAGGAGCGCAGCTGAAGTTTAATGCAGCAGTGGTAAAGTTCCCGCTATCTACAGGGAACTCAATCCCTGACCATATGTTTCCTCCATATAGATCTGCGTACAGATACCTGAAAATCCATCATCATAGATTTAAACAAGAGCAGATGACAATAACCTAAACAGCCAGTTTAAATCGATCACTACTGAGATAGTTGATTCACGGCTAAAACTATAATTCGAAAGTGAGATCCCCTGGAATTGATCAACATGTAAGAAAACTAGAGTACCAGGATGCTGTGAACCGAGTTATGTACGTACCTTCCGGTCATGCAAGGATCAGTTGAGGATTGGTAGAAGAAGCCACCAGTAATCGATGCTGATTCTTCCTTTTGGTTGACAGCGGAATGATTGTATCCCATCACTGGGAATATGGGGTTTATGGAGCTTGCAGAAGTGTTCCCGCCAGGTGCCTTCGGAGGAGCATAAAGATGGTAGCCCTCATAAACTCTCCACCCATAGTTCCCTCCTTTTGTTATCACGTTCACCTCTTCATACCCATTCTGCAGCATAGTAAGAAAACAGACGTCAATAACAAAGAATGTCAATTGCTGAAGCATGAACAAGCGATCATGTCATAAATCCAGTTAAGAAGCATGGATTATAAGACCTGTCCAACATCTGCGCAGAGAAAGTAAGAAGGCCTCTCCGCGTCAAAACTGCAGCGCCAGGGATTTCTAAGTCCCAAGGCCCATATTTCTGGTTCTAACCCCCTATCTTCACTATGAGGATTGTCTTGGATAGAGTAGTTTCCCCATAAACCAAGTACACTTTCTTCTGTTGCACCTAAAGAAAATTAATGAATTAGAAAAATAACAAGGGAGAACACTCCGCAACAAACCAACTATATTAACAGTCATTCCACATTCTACATAATTGTTAATGTTGGTTTTGGCTAGATCGTGAGCAAACTTATAGAAGTATGGAGTATAGGTCAAATGATCATGAGATTGACATTACTCAACAAGATCAGCTGTAAATGACTAGGAATGAAAATGTTTTTTCAGGAATGAAGGGAAAACGGGTGATGAAAGAAGCTGAGTTGTAATGCAATCAAGAAATGCAAAAACTTCAACAGTGTTATCTTTGCCACTCACTTGGAATAGTGTCAATATCGAGCCTCATTATTTTTCCAAGCAAGGATTTCTTATTCTGGGCAAAATTGTAAGGATCGTCAGTACCTCCACCGTCTCCCATCATAAAATACAAATACCCGTCGTGAGGACCAAAAAGAAGCTGCCCACTATGATGAGCTGTGAATGGGAGACCCATGGTGAATATCCGTTTAACTTCTGCAGGATTGGCAGATTTTGCCTGCACAATAACGACAAGAAACAAAAGACATGAGTTAGAGGGCAACGGAAACATTCATGACCAGGTTTTGGGATGGAGAAGTAGCATACCGAAGATGGTTCAGATGCAGTACCATTTACGGTATATTCCGAAACAACACTATTATACTGGCATGGTGAGGCACCATTATCATAAGGTAGCTGGGCAGGATCACAATTGACATCTGAGTTACATGAGCATCGTCCCGAGCATGCAGGCCACTTAACCTTGTCACAGTTGAATGAAACAAAGAAATGGCCATTTTCAGTAAACTTAGGATGCATAGCCACACCGAGCAAACCAAACTCTGGGTCAAAATGGACTTCGTCAGTTATGTCCAGGAAGGGGCTGGATTCATCAAGTTCTAACACTCCACCAGACTCTTGTTTTGGGATGGTTGTCAGCCATATCTTACCCAATTGGTTCGCAAAGAATGCACGGTTAGAGCCATCAGGATGAGCCGCCATGTCAAGGTAGGACCCGTTCCCTATCTTTTCAAGGCACAATCCAGAAGGGGAGCTCGGGGTTCCAAAGCTGTTGAAAGTCACAGGCTTGCCGTCATAGCATAGTGAGCCGTCCTGTGAAGCTCCACCAAAGGCGTTGCAGAAATCAGTCTTTGAACGCCAAACATCACTGAGCTTGGTGGATATCGGAGCTTAATTTAGAGACAGCTTGGCCCTGCAAGGAGGAAAATGGGGAGTTCAGTATAGCTACAGTTTGACATGTATCCCATGTTTTGGTGCAGAAGTGGTGCTTGAATCGACTGAGAAGAACTTGATGAGACAGATGAGTTGCCAAGTACAGGAACTGAACGCGGTACACTCTACTGTGAAAAGTTCTGCGGAAAACGGATCACATTTCTGAAATAATGAAACCAGGAAATGAACTTGCATAAGTATGGCTCGCGATTACAATACAAAAAAACAAAAAGAAATCAAGAGCTGAGCAAGATTGTAATATCAGGGATCGCCTAGAAGGTATATTTACTTTATGAATCGAACTTTGAATTTCAATGGCATGGATTCTCACAACAGGAGTGATAAGCAAAGATCGCTGTAATAACTGATCGTTGCAATTGAAGATTCTTACAGCGCAAAGAACAGATTTGACAATCGCAGCACACGCAGCATTAGATATGTTCATAGATTGATACAGCTTCTCCAACTGCCCATCCTCTGTGGCATTGCAACACACACTTCCACTGTATGAGCAAAAATTCAAAGGACTCTTCACCGTGAAAGGCGCACCTGACAAAACAAAACGAAATGCATTGAATATCCGTACATAACAATTCTAGCTACTACACTTCAAATGAATACCACCTATAAGGAACCTGAATCATGATACCATGTAGTATAAAACTATGTGCCATCTACCATCAGCGCCAGTTTTTTTATAAAGTTAGTTCCTTCAGATGATATCACAGAGCAATGAATTTTTTATTAGCAAGAGAGCAAGAGTAAGAACTCACTTGAATCAACACATAATGGAAGACACAGAACATCATGTCCAAGTAACACCAGCAGCAGAAAAATGGAGAGGAAGATGATGGGATTGGTAGAACCCATCACCAAATTTTCTGAAACCCAGAAGCCAAAGCTGCGAGCCTTCCCTTTTATCCACATGAACAGACCCTAAAAGGGCAAGAAACCAAGATTTCATGGCTCTCATTGAAGAAAAAGGAAATCTGGGTAACGGGCAATTTGACCCTTTTCAACCACTATGCTCCCCTCTGGTCCACTTAGATTGGATCACATCAAAGTACATAAACTAATCAAACTTTCATCACCCTCAAAATTCATGAAAATCCCATTTCAGTGCTCATTGATCATGAACTTGGGTCGATAGAAAATGAGATAACCCAATGGTTTGGGATGTGAATGATGAAATGGGTTGTCCACCAAAGTTGACTTGGATGAGTGATTTTGATGGGAAAATGAGAGTTCGTTGAAAAAGATGGAAGAAAAAGAAAAGTGAACTTATTGGGGGAGAATTTTCATAGACTGATGGGAGTCGAAATAAATTTTGCATTCAATGTGGAGATATAGACCTATGCGCTTTGTTTATTTGAAAGTGGTGCAACCCTAAAAGAGGAAGGATAGATGTGAATAAATAAATATACGAGCATGACTGTGAAGCAAGTTGCGGGAGAAGAATAAGACAAGAAGAGGAAGAGAGTAATGGCAAAGCAACAAAGCAGAGCAATCAGGAGTGGAAGAAATGGAAGATGAGCAAAGAGATGATGTGATTGTCAGGAATCGAACTTTCTGTTTTTATCATTGCCTCGAATACAGATTTACTCGATTCTTTTGATTACAGAATAATCCATGTTAAAAAACAGGACATAATCAGTAATCAAGATGCACTTGTAGCACGGGAACGAATGTGATGGCGGCACCAACTCTTACTCGGCTTAATTGATCATAATTCATAACACAAACCCAACGTATCCATACCACAAAATGAAGTGTACGGATATTTGTAATGCCAAAGTAGCATACACATTACAGATTAAGACAACAGCAAGATATAGTCAGAGGAGGGGAAGTCAAACCAGACAGGGAGTTGGCTGAGCACGTGGAGTGTTGACTAATCACTTTTGACTTATGCTATGTGCTCCCATGTCTAATCTTCTTCTACTCACCTGCAATGCCAACGGGAACTTTGTTGAGTGCACTAGCTGACTTGGATGTCGGCTCAGTTTCTATATCCTTCTTCGAGTGGAAATCATGCAAGCAAAGTCTTCGGACAATAATGCACAGCATCTATTGCAAGAATAAATGAAGCAACGTTGTATACATCATAATCAAGAAAATAAAATGGAAAGTCGAGGTAAAATTACCAACGTATTAATCTTCCAGTTTTACAGTTCATGTCTTCACACAGTGTCTTCGGTTCCTCACCATAATCCTCTGGTAGAACCTCTTGGTCCTCAGGTGCAGAATCATGGAAACAACAGATCCGAGAAGGTTAGCCGCAGCCATGATGAGAAATGACGATATGAAGCAACGAGAACCAACACATGCATTCCCCAGCTGCCTGGATTGTTCCTTGTCATATAGATAACCGAAAATGATTGAGAAAATATAAGAACCGAGGGATCCAGCTAGCATGATACTATTGTATATGGTTCCCATGTCCACCAAACCAAATATCTCAGAGATGATAGCTGGAGCAATAGACATTTGCGATCCAGTGCAGAGTCCTGTGATGATTGACCCAACATGAAGCATGCCAGGGAAGCCAGAAGCAGCCATGATGCCATGGCCAATGCTGAAAATGCACACTGTGATAGTCATGAAGAAGGGCCTTGACCACCCTTTCACACGCTGTGTATAGTCAGACAAGGATCCGCCCAGAAAACGACCAAGAGAGTTCCATATGCCCCAAAGAGATATGAAGGTGCTAGTCTCCGAGCTCAGATAGCCTAGAGATTCTGAAACTTGAGCTAGATTATTAATCAAGGCAAGTCCTGATCCAAAAGAGCACGTCAAGGAAACAAACAATAACCAGAAGTTCGCTGAGCAAATCGCCTGCATTAGATTTATGTTTGGTCCTTCATCTGTTGCCTCATCGACGACTTCATCATCAGATTGATTAGGTAACTCATAATAGGTTTTCGCAGATCCCCCCTCACAGCCATCTGATCCAGCAAATGTGATTTCTGGAGTTTCACCAGGGTTTTCATGGAGGATTCTGAACATGTAAAAGAGAGGCGAGGCTAACAAAAAGAGTAGTATCAGAGACACAATAATTCTTGCATTTAGTTGCAGGCTTATGAAACTCTGCAACACTGTAACAACCACCAGATACGCAGCGATAATCACAAGAATCAATGAGAAGTTGTTAAGGTGCTGCCCGTCATATGGTTCACTTGAGGTGTCATTTCTTATGAACCACATCAGGCACAAAGGGCAGATGGTGGATACCAGAGAAGCCATCAGAATAAAAGAGGTCGGGTTGTTGCCATAGATAGTTTGATAGAACTGAACCAGAATCGCGGGACTCAGGCCAAGAAAGCCCTACAGAGGACAAAAATTTATATACACTGTCAATACTGTGTTCATATGAAGTTCATGGTGAAGCATGAAATAAAAGATCCATCAAATTCCTTCCATGATGCCAGCCACTGTCGAGAAAATCCCCACAAGCATAAGCTTTTGGGAATGTGAATTTCTCAAAATGGTACTAGAATAGATCCACTTAAAGGTCGCTTATTGGAATCCTGTAACCTCCACATATACAACACATGGTACGAGGAATGAAAGTCCATCAATTCAAAAGAGGCACAAAAACAGTCGTGCCAAGAACAATAAGATTTAGCTTCTGTCCCATAGTTCCTAAACGCTCCCGCCTAACTTGAACTTGACAGAAAAGATTGCTAGATTGGGGGCTCATTTGTGAATCATTACAATTCCCTTTCTATCCAATAATTCAAGGCATTGGTTTCATTGTCAACCAGAACGAGCACAATACCACAACCCCACTTTCCCCATTAGAATGCACAACCAAACAAGATCCATCAAACAACATCACACATTGAACTCTAGATAATCCAACACGTACATAACACGAAGCAAAATGACGTCATCATATCTATGTAACGACGTTTACCTTCATGATCCCGACGACAGTCCCGCTATACTCCCTAAAATTCCCGACACTCGCAACCACCACCACCGTATTCGAGAAACTCATAGCATGAGACCCTAACCAAACAAACCAACACATAACCCACACAGGCAACCTATCCACAATCCCAGCCACAGCTAACCAAACCATCAAGTACCCAACAAAGCTCTGCACAGCACCAAATACCAACACCATCATCGGACCCCCAAATCTCCCCTGATTCGAATACAACACCCCTGACAGAACCCCGAAGCTGGCGCCGAGGTCCTTGACGGATGCGATTACGTCTAGTGTTGATTGTGTGTAGTTCTGGGATGATTTTAGGGCAGTTGAGTAGACGCCGAATGCGGATGGGATTCCGGTGAATGATTGGATGTAAATTCCGGCGATCGTCGCTGCCCATTTGTTGCCCAATAGGGTTCCGCCGATTGAACCCCTCCTCGTCGCCGCCGCCCATGAAACCATTGTGTTCGGGGTTGATTTTGGGTGGATTTGGCGCCATTGAAGATTGTATTTCTAGGGTTGCGATTGGGATTGAAAGTGAAGGATTTGGATGTTTGCTATTCTTATCAATGTTGTGGCGTGGAGTTTGTTTTGTTGTCCTTCAAAACTTACGTGGTTTCCGTCATCAGTTTCAGTTTTTGAAAAGTCCATAAGATTTGTTATGGTCCGTCGTCATCCGTTTCAGTTTTTGAAAAGTCCATAGATTTGTTATGGTCCGTCGTCATTTGTTTCATAATGAGTTTTTTTTCTTTTTTTTTATGATTGATGACTTTGAGACGTAAGATTGATTTTATGTTGTTCCGGATGGTTAGTGGATCCTGTCACGTATGAGGTTACGAGATGCGAAAATGAAGATGGATTCAGATTCAAGATAAATGTAATTGAGATGGAATGATGCATCATTGGGTTATCAACAATGCTGTGTGGAAGAAGAACGCTAATAATTACATCGATGATTGAAATAATAAGTGAAAATACGAAATGTTTAATTGTCTATTTTGACTCTACGTGGGATTGTCTATCATCGATCAGATCGAAGAACTGTTGCATCTCGTCACAATCACGGAAGGAGTCTTGTTGAATAACATGTGTTTTCGAGGCGAGTAGGTCCGACTCTATTGGCATTGCATACCTAATGTTGTCGTTGTTGCACGGAAGTTGATGATCGTAATCCTGTCCGATGTACAAGACATCGTTACATAGGTTATCTTTCTCTTTGTTATCGGAATAAGCAATGTTATCGGCGTTGTTACTTCCCGAACAAGAGTGATTCAGCGACACAGAATTAAGCCCATCGTCACCAATGCAGGGATGGTGATAGACAACAGGGATATTATCATTCGCAGGAAACGCCATCACCCCCAGTTGCAGTTGCGGATCAGAGTCCATCGGCAACATCTGCTGTTGTTGTGTTTGATGACGATACGCGGCCAGCATGCTATTGATAACATGAAGCTGCTCCACACAACAATAAATCTGGACTTGCAACTGATTGATGATCTCCATACATCCGTTTATAGGATACTTGTCCCACACATTGGCCTCATAGATAATAGATGCCATCGCCTCATTCTTCAGGCTCGCATCCGGCAATCTTTCCAACATCTTACAGATATTGCTAACGCCGAATAATCTATGCGCGTTCTGGAACATCTTGGGTTGATCCGCGGGGAAGTAAGGTGCGAGCAGGCACTCCGGCGTGCACTTCCTCCTCTGGTACTTGCAAGCAGCACATGCCTGACTTGTGCCACCTTTGAGGGTCATAATCTAACCTCAATGCAGCAAGATTGATGAATTTGTCCTATTTTTCCTCTCCTTCTCGGGTTTTTTTCAGCTGAAAATGATTGTTGGTTTAACGTTGAGGGAAGTGTGGAAATGTCTTAAATGAGTGATTAGGGAATAATTCTACAGAGAGATTGTGAGTGGAAATTGTCAAAGCTCAGATTAGTTGGCTAAGAATGTGGGAAAAGCAACGAGATATGAGGAGTTCTAAAACTTATTATTATTAGTTTTTCTATTTTATTTAAATATATAAAGTTAAAAATTTATATTTTTTGATATTAAATTTTAGTTTTTATTTTTTGTATCAAGTTTGATTGGTTCTTCATTAAATTACTAAAATCCAAATTAGATGTAATCAATATAAATTGACTTCCTATTTTCCCTAAAATCTAATATGTTTCAAATATGTGTATAAATAAATAAATAAAGGTCATAAATATAAAAAATATAAATATAAATTACTTATGGTGTCCTTTTTAATTTAATTTTTCATCACAAATTATCAAACAAAAAATTCCTATCATTAGGAAAAACTAAAAATCAATGTTGGATAATGTATTTTTAATAAGAATTAATATCAAATTCTTTTTTCTATATATTATGAATCCATACAAAGTTCACAAAAAATTGCCCAAAAATATTTAAATTGATAAAATATTACAAAAACATTCAAACAAAAACAAATTCCTAAATACAAATGATCAACGGGATGATCAAACGATATTTTTTTATAAATTTATCATTAAACATCAAAGATAGTATAAGATACAAACTATAATCCTGGGTCGAAATAAAATTCATATCATGAAATATACTTATAAAAAGTAACGCATCAAAATACGTAATGAATATTGTGATTATTACGTATAGTTGTTTATATTATAGAACAAAGAGAGTATAATTTTAAGAACAAAATTTCACAAAATATGTCTTTTTTTCTTTTTTTTCTTCTTCCATTGTCGATCATGAGCCCATGATCTTGATCATCATCGAATCGAATCTTCGATCATGAACAAAATAATGATCTACGACGAAACTTCAATTATGATCATTATCTTCGATTTCAATTTTTGATGAAGAACAGAATGATTTTCTGCCTGCGTTGGTTGAGAAATGATTAATCAATCTTCTTTTATTTTTTCAATATAAAATAGACTTGTGTTAAAGATTATGGAAAAGTTATTTCTTCCTTTATTGCATGTAACAAATTATACACTATCAGTGATCCTTCCCTACATGTCCTATGGACAAAATTGATCGGCAAGAACAACAGGAGATGAATATATATTCAATGCTAGATTCGGTTACATCGTTAAATATGGTTCAAAGAGGGGTCGTAAATCTTTTCGTGAGTTATGCCCAAGAGATGCGGGACTGGTTGAAGGTACTCCAATCATATTGTCCCCAATGGAGAAACAGCGAGCAAGAAAGTAGTATTAAAATGGCATAGAGTTGCTTTCAGTAAACTGCAGCGAGTGCAGTGTTTTTCCTTTTGTTTCAAATGGTTTCAAACTCTTTTTTTTTTTTTCTTTTTTTGAAAATTTGCTTACAACTTTTACATCTTTGCCCTGTTTGGTCAGGGTAACTTTCCAGGGGTTTGATTTATAACTGTGGATGAAAAGCAATGAAATGGGATTACTGAAATCACTGATTGTAGCCTATGAAGACTTATAATTGAACTCTCTACAAAGCTTGTTGAAGTGAACTCATTCAAGCACTTAATCAAATGTTCTTTTTTTCCCTTAACATATAATTCATAAAACGTGCGATCATGCATATTGGATATTACCACAGCCAAATGAAGCCACATTAGTCTGTTGTTAAAGTTGCTACATCATGTCAATCGTCAAGCTAGCACGGCTTATTCTGATGTCAACTAATGTGTTTACCAACAGTTTCCAGTTTTGATGATTGGGCATGCTTATGCAATTCGTGAGGGTTCATTGATCATTTGTGTATGGATGCCCCTACTTGCCTTTTCGGGAAACAGTGTCCTTGATTAGCAGAATTGCCTGCTGGTTTCCCCGGTCGTCATTTGCAAAAGGTATGTTCATATTTATCAAAAGACAAAAGGTATGTTCAGAGTATAAGGGCACAAGCCCACAGAAATCACTTGATGTGATTTCATAATGTTCTGTAAATAACCCACTATTGACTTCCATAATATAAATAAATAAGAAAACCCAAAAGCAAAACTAAGCAATAAAGATTCATCCAGGTGCTTACCATAGAAACCAAGCCATGACTAATGTTCACATTGAGGCTCGGGTAGATGACACCAATATGAATTTCAGTAGACAAAGCTGCTAGTGTAGTGGGAATGACATCATCAGTGAACTTTTCTTGTTCAAACCAGACAAGAGCTACAGAGCCAAAATGAAACAATTAGCATCAATAACTGTGCAGGATAACTTGCGTCTAATTAAGCCAATTCAGGTAGTAGTACGATGGATTATTGGATTTACCTGCTGTAACCACCTCAGGAACATTTGATGTAGTATGATGAAATGCATTTTGCCCACCACAATGACAGTAGCTCTCACTTTGTATCTCAATTGAATACAATAGCTCACTAAACGAGCTCAGTCTATGTCTTTCCTGAATGAAAAAGCAAAGATTGTAAAGGTCAAGAAGCAACGTTACCTCTCGTTCTCTTTGTTTCATAGCGAGGGAGGGGGATTAAAGCGAGAACAAAAAGGGATATTCCCATTGACAATTCATAGCAACATCTTTAAAACTGTATTTCTAAAGAGATCATACCTTTGCGGTGCGAAGATCATTGGCACTGACGAGGAGAGAAAACTCGGCTACTATTACATCAACGGACTGTTTGCAACTTTTGCAGCTCTTATTTTTATCAAGCTTCAGAAAAAAAAAAATGAATGGGAAATGCAGGTTCTCGAGTTGCAAGCTGGTTCTGTAGTGGGCGGATCTGTTGCAGGGCTAAGCGACCCACGCAAAAGATTAAGAATTCCCAGTAAGACATCATGGGCATTTTTCAGCTTGTACTGTCAGTAAATATTTATATAGACATCAGCAAAATCCTCTACAGAATCATCAAAAGAATGGAATCACGTAGATGTCATTGACAAAAGTTAGCACTCAGAACATTACCTCTGAAAATGAATGCTTTAAAGCAGACCTTAGAGAAGTAGAAGCAACTGGCTCATTTCGTTTAGACACGGAAGCGTTTCCCAGTCCTATCATTACACGAGGCAAAGGACAGAATACACAGCCAAGAACATGTGTATGATCTTGCAACGGTGTTTTCAAGAGCTCATGACGGAACACCTTGATATGCCGCAATGACTGAATTGCAAGGACAGAAAGACAAACGAAAATGTTAAACTGAACTTAAAACCAATCATTTGAACCACGAAAGACGAGCCCTGCAAATGGAGCTATTCGCCTAACTGGATTATAACATTCCGAAAAGAGCTCATTCCTCCAACATTCTGAAGTTCAGTACTGTAGTCATCCCCCTCATCTACAATCTCGGCCGTTTCTTCACCAGATGAAGAAGAAGAAAAGAGGCGATCGATTGATCCTTCCAAGTCATATGACCTTGTTTCTGGGGAAAAAAAATGGAAAAGACAAAAAAGCTCCCAATGAGACTCATATGCAGCCGAGCTAGATATCAATAATATCGTTGAATTCAAGAAATGATGGGTCAGCCAAACGAAATTCGCAAAAAGTTGGAGAAAGCAACATTAGGCTATAAAGTGTAACAAAGAAGAAAAGTAAAAGATCCCCAAACTCAATCAAACAATTGAGCCTACAAAGGATCAATCAATATCTGTAAAAGATCCCCAAACTCTCCGTCCTCGGATCGATCGGATCCTCGACACTCAACCCTCGCTGGCACTCCTTCACCGCATTCACGAACCTCTCCTCAATTTCCCTCTCCGCTTCATCGAACATCAACTTCGCAAGAAAATGCGCGTACTCGATCGACTTAGGGGAAAGATCCGCCGCTTCCATCGCGCCGCTGAGGAAATTCGACTTCTCGCTTGAGTAGAGCTTCGACTCCAAGAAATCGAGCGAGATCTTGGCCTTGACTTCGCCTCCTCGATTTTCATTTCGGCTTCGCGTTTCCCTTCCCCGATAGCTGTTAGCGCTTTCTCGCAGGAGTTCTTGATTGCGGCCGCATCGGAGGCGGTTGGCGGCGGCGGGGGATTTGGGGGTGTTTGTTGAAGTCGTTGGGCTTTCTTGCCTTTGTTCTTCTTGTTCAGTTTTTTTGGCCCTGTTTTTACATGATTTGTATTTACTCCATTTGTTGACACTTTTTTTTTTATTGAATCCTTTTATTTAAGTTAAATTTTTTTTATTAATTTTTTATATATAAAATATTTTATATTATTTTAATTTATTTATTATTATTTTTTATCTTATATTTATATAATTAAAATTATTATTTTTTATTAATTTAATATATATATAAATTATTATGTCTAATTAAATCATCATGATTTGAATGAAACAATAGGTGTATTTTGTTTGTTTCAGAACTGACGAGAGAGAGTTGAGAGAATCTCGCTGTATGGGACGTTGAGAGAGAAAAATTTGACTGAATGAAATTGCCCCGGTCGTCGTCACAGGCGTCGACATATCCGGAATAAATAGTGTGTCCACATCAATATACATTCTATAACCACAAATACATTAAAAAAAAAGCATATTATTATTAACAATACGTTTAGAATGACAATTAGTGCTTCATATTAACCACAAATAGAAGATCATCATCATCTTTGACGATGCCCTGTATACAAACAATGCGTCTCGAAAGTTCTATCTACTCATTGCCGTTTTTTAGATCTTCTAATTCATGATAAAAGAGCATTTGTCCTAATCTTTTTTAATGAATCCTTGTCCGAAGCAGTTTTTTTTGTCCGACGTAGTTCAAACTCATAAAAGCCAAATATGATTTTGGGGTGATTGTGACACTCGTAGTGACAACGCGTAGATGGTTGGCGAGAATGACATCGGTGAGAGAAAGAAAGATGATGGCGACGAGGATGACATCGGTGAGAAAAAGAAAGATGATAGTGGAGTGAAGAGGTGACGGACAACTACGAAGCTTAATGAGGTTGATTAGGGACTTAACTGTGGATGATTAAATATCAAATAAGTATTTCTTAACTAAAAGGACATTTTTAAAACTGATACAGATAAAACGATTCAAACCGCATAGAACCAGAGAATTACATGATAAAAAGGTCCACAGTGAAGGCATTTACCTCCTCGTCGATCAAGTACATACACAAGGCCATAGAGTTCTCATACATAGACATCAAATCCGATAACGAATAACCTAGCACGACACATCTTCGAACCCCCAAGCTACTAACCAAAATTCGAGGTAAGAAATCGACTAAATTACCCAACATCATCGAATAAAAACCACAGCATATCATACCGCTACGCGAAGTCTCAATACCTGGAGCGAAACAAAGTCTAAATACAGGAATGAAACAACAACATTATGAGCTCCAAAAGCACGGCCAATGTGGGTGGAAGTTCCGCTAGAGAAGATGCATCCTCTCAACGTAAGGCTCCTGCAACCACCTATTGAGTGGCTCGCCACATCCAACAAAACAGCCAGTGTTGCCGTTTTCAGTGAAGAACGGGAAACTGAAGACGTCCAGGAGTTCCTGCACAGCCTGCCTAACTAGAGATGCTCCTGTCACCCGGCTCCTGCGTCCCCAACCCGTTACAATGTCGATCCGGCTGGGCCCCACCCCTGAGAAGAGCAACTGACGACGGAACCAAGCAAGGGTCCTGGATAGAGCAGTTACAGCCGTTCCATCCGACATTACATGTAGGTTGATGAGCCAGTAACACTGACCTTTCTCTCGAACAGCGTCAGGGTACACATTCTTCTCAGCAGCGACCTCCCAAAATGAACCGGCCTCTTCTTTCAGGCCGGACTTGTGGAGAAAATCGACTACTGCATCAACCAACCCTCGCTTGCTCTCCCTGTCCTCGCTGTGCATCCTGTCCAAGAATATGCTCACGTGATCCCTCACGTTCTGTCCGTCTGGCCCTGCGGGAGGCATGGTGACGAGGAACAAGTGAGCCGGATGGCCAGTGATTGCCATCAGCTGATGACAGAACCCCATGTCGAATGATGACTTGGCCTCGGTACAGCAACTAAGCAAGAGAGTGTATGTTTGAATAGAAGGGGAGAGCCCCATATGCAGCATGCCTAGGAGCAGATTATGTGCATCCGCCAGGCGATGAACCCGAAGAAAAGCACTGAGAAGAGAGTTGCATGTAGGCACATTGGGGTACAAGCCTGCATTAAGCATAGCTTGATACCATGCCAATGCTTTTTCGGCGTTCCCAACCTTTCCCCATAAGTCCACCAAAAGTCCATAAACAGGCTCATCCGGCACCCAGTGCTTGCTTGTCATCTCAGAAAATATTGCTTCTGCCTCCTCGATGTGTCCACAATGCCCAAGCACCTCCATCACAATACTATATGTCACTTTGTCTGGCTCGTATCCAGCATTCTGCATGTCACGATAAATGTTGAGGGCAACAGGATAGTTCCTCGCCTTTGCCTGGAGGGCGATCATTATGTTGTAGGTGACTAGGTTTGGCACACAACCCTGATCAACCATCTCGCAGAACAGCCTGTGTGCAGAAGCCAAATGGCCCGCCTTCCCAAGGCAGTTTATCATGACACTGTAAGTGAAGGTGTCGGGGGAGAGCCTGGCCTCCTGCATTCTCTGATAAATGCACATAGCAACATCAAGAAATCCAGCTTTAGCATGGATATCTATGAGCGTGCAGTAAGTGACTCGATCAGGTTGACAGCCAGCTTCCTGCATTTTGTGGAAAACATTGACCGCTTCGTTCAGATAGTTGGCACGCCCATAACTGTGTATGAGGCGGTTGTATGTCACAACATTGGGTCGGCACCCATCATCAATCATCTGACGGAGCAAGTTGTTTATGGCATCAAACTGCCTAGCACGGCCAAGGATGCCAACCATGGTAGTATACGTGTGCCCATCATGCTTAAATCCATCCTGCCTCTTCAACCAGTAGAAAAATCCTAGAGCAACGGAATAATCCTGAATCTCTTTCAGGACTTGATTCGCCTGGTAAGCGTTGACTGATAAGTTCATGTTCTTGAGAGAAACTTCTGTCGCAGGACCCCATTTCAGCCTTCTCAAAACATCCAAAATACTTTCTACAACATATCCAGAGCTCGCAAGGTGTCTACTGACCACGCCATTTCCTACCTGAAATTTAGAATATCTTGGAGGTTGGTTCAAAAATTGCGACCCTCCTTGATAAAAATTCCCTTCTGTAGTCTGTACATTAGAACTTGAATGCCATGAATGATAGCTCTTCTCTACCTCGGGAGGCTGCGGCCTGCAATAGCTCTTCCCAGCACGTGCATCCTCATGATCTACAAAGTTCTCCACCTTTGAATTAGTGACCCGATCAAGTCGGTTAGCAGAGCCTAAGTTATCACTTCTACCTTTTGTACTCTGATAACTGACATGAGGATTTGAGGCACCACCCGAAGATGATTTCTCATGCGCTGGAATGAAATGCTCGCCGTTCACAGATTTTAGATCTGTCTGAGGTTTATGGGCATGGACATCGACCATGCGTTGTGTCGTATGGGATGCCCCAGGTCCAGCTGAAATAGGAAGCTTGTAATTCACTAAATCAGAGAAAAATCCTACAGCAGTTATCCCAGCTCTAACCAACTGATCAGTAATGGCAGGTGATGAGGGTACCATATCCTCTGGGTGAGCATAAGTCGGGCGATTTGATTGTGCAAAAGAGCCAGGAGAACATGCAACTTGCGCATGAGAAGATGCACGTTCAACACCAGATTTATGAGCGACCACAACTTTCGTGACATCAGCAGGGATAGTGGGGCCTACTCTAGACGCAGGCGCGTGAATCAGGGTGGACGGCCGAGGTTGAAGTAGCAAGTCATCTCTAGGCGTCCTTCGAGGAGCCGTTCTCTCATCATCAGGGCAGGAGCAAGATGAGCTTCCATCTGCAGCACTGCATCTTGATCCACTATAAAACAAGGTCCTTGCACAACCGGAAAGGTTGGTAATCTGCTTTGCGCGCAGCATGATGGTGAAATATGATTTAACTCTGCATCAAGAAAGAGTCGGTATAAAATGAGTCACTCGCAACTAAAACATCGAAACTGCCAACCAACCTTGAAATGAATAAATCTGACGAAGCTAAATCAGGTGGCCAATGAGCAGCTTATGCCAAAGTCGAAAAAGGGAAGAAAAAGACTAATGCTAAACAAGCCAAAATTTCTAGACGCACAAGAACCTAGATGAACCATAACAGATGTCCTTTTGACGATAGTACGTATTTATATGTAAATCAGGAGTCACGTTAACAAGAAACTACAAATGAATTTTTAACCAACTTGTAAGGTGAATGACTTCTTCCAACTCAAATCTATTAATCTTATATCCTTTAGCTTGAGCTGCTATAAGAGTAATCAACTCCAAAATGTACAAGCTACCTTGATTTCAGGTGAATATTGGCTAAAACTCCGCAATCAAGCACAATGGGATACGTGCTGGTACGACGGACAATAATTGTGGCATAAATTAGGACACTTTCTTACAAAGCATGTAGAGGATAGCTGTTCCCTGAAAGCACAACAACCAAAGGCAAAGTTAGAGACCCAGCAAGTATCTGTGAGTCGCAGAGTCATGAAGTTGAAGTTAAAAATTTAAAAAGCTAAGAATACTAAGCATAAATGATCAGTCAGCAGACCTTCTACAAAGATGATGAAAAACAACTGATGGAATGGATACGACGAGTCACACGTACAAGTCCAGTAAAATCCAAGAAAGGCAATATAAAGTATTAGAAGCAAAAATAAACCATTCGTTGGCATTCAAGCGTCTTACTCACAGCGCATAGCGATTACAAACTCTTCAAACAAAATAATAGGGCTAGTGGCTGAGGCAATCTCCATGCAACTACCAGAAGCTTGAAAAATATTGCATGAAGAATGTTGGGTAGAAAAAGCTGTCCTGAATCCTTGAGAGCTGAAGTAGAATACTGATGCATCTAAAACAGAAAAAAGAAAGAAAAGATCCACGTATGTCAACTAAAGCATGCCATCTTCATACCACCTTCATGGTCTTCAGAATTCTCATACCCTCGATAAATTCCACCAGGAGAAGCCTCCTTGTTGCAGATTAAACTAGCGAAAGGAAAAGTCCCTAGACTAACATGCCAAACGGTTTTTCATCCCCAGGGTAGTCTTACTTTCATGCTCAGCTCTACCCTTGTCGTTTGAGCTATTCACATGGCACTCTGGCATATTAAGCTTTTTTGCCACTGATATCTCATTCTCCCATTTTCAACCTCCGAACCCAATAAGCACACTTTCCTTCCATCTACCATCATTTCAACGCAACCCAATTGCAAAAGTGACTTTGCTAGTTTCCCTATTGGGACTAATGTATCAAAGTGATTTTCGTGCACCAAATTGTGTCGCCCTATATGTGCATCACCCTATCCATGAGCAGTTCCCTTAGTATGAATTAACATCAATGATCTAACCAGTTTCCGACAAAACTTGAAAACACCGTGCATAACGAACTCAAACTACTCACAGCCATGAATACAGGATAGACAAGCTAATCTCTGGGAATTCTTTACAGGATTTCCAGATTGTTTAGTCGCAGAACAACACACCATAGGTGTTGCCAGAAAACGAGCCACCAGAACAAGTCAAATTTAACCTGGTAAGGGAAAAAAGGGCATACTAGTTAATAGAGATAAATCCTAACAAACCAGGATAGAAGCTATATAAGAGACAATACATTTCAGCATAGCATGCATCCACCAAAGTTCCTTATAATAGACATAACACTTTCCCTATGAGAAAAAGTACACCATAGTTCCACTCTTTAACTCTTAGTTAGAGAATCTGTAAATACAGGTACCTAACACTAAGAGAGGAAGAGGAGGGGGGAGGGGGGGGGGGGACAATGTCACCATGAAAGCTCTCAAACCTCAATTGCCCAGGCTGCATTGATTGGATTTGGTACACCACTTCTTCAGTAATTTACAAAAACATTTCCACCAAGACATGAACAAAATCAACAACCATTCACCATGTCACAACAACAATACCCTCACATCACCAAACCAAAACCCTCAAGACGTCAACCAAATGATATAAAATCAGAACTTTCGCCTATTTCATCTCCACAGGTTCACAAATCTCTCCAATTCCCTAACCCAACTATCAAAATCCAATCTCACCCATAAGAACTAAAACCATTTGACAAACAAAGAACCACAAAGTTCATAACTTTTCCCATCAACAACAAAATGAACAAAACCCCATCTCACAATCACACCCCGAAATCAAAACTCACCACTCCAATCATCAAATCCGCACCAAAACACACAAACCCAGATGCAAAAATCACCAAAAAAAAAAAACAAATTATTCACATAGTCAAAGAGAAAAAAGAGAACCCACCAAAAATTCACATTAGGGTTTCGACTTCTACTCTCTGCAACAGATTAAAGAGATTGGAATTTGATAACTTTGGGTTTGGAAATGGAGAGACATATCAGGGCACTTTCATCTCGCCTTTGAGGGGTTGCTTCCATGGTGGCTGCTGGGAACAAGAGCAGCTTGACTATAGATTTTTTTTTCTACCCTGCTTGATGCATTTCCACAATTTTTGGGTTTTTTTCTTTTATTTCTTGTGTTCATATGTTTATATTTTGTCTAGAATGGCTTATGTTGTCTGTTCGGTAGGCGATACGAAGAGAGGATGATTTGATCGGTTATAGTTTGGTGGGGCAAATTTGTGCCACGGAGGAGATCTTCCTGCCGCATCAAATAAGCGCGACTGCATCTTAATTTTTGAGGCTGATATTTTTTTATTCTGATTTTAGATTTTTAATTATTTTTTTAAATTTATCGTGTAATATTAATCATGATAAGTTAATACACATATCACAACATGTATAAAAACATATTACATTTTAATAAAATAACATAATTGTTCCTTTTCAAAAAAAAATTAATAACATAATTGTTCATATATATTTTAGAATGAAATTTAATGACTATTGCTCCTTTCCAAATAAGTACATTAGTCCTAGGTATGCCATCATACAGTTTAAGATGAACAGTCGACTTGGATACCTTCGGGGGTCCAAACTCGCAGGACGTGTTACAATGCTATGCTCATAATTGTAGACTATGAGATTTAATTTGAATCACACATTAAAAGATGAATTTGATGTGTGGTTTTGTACGGATTCTGGATACTGCTGGACTAACCTCGACTAAACCTGTGCAGAAGAACTGGAAAGAGTGTCAGTAAACAGGTGATAACCAAGTTTCTACCTCAAATATGATAAGATAATGTTTTCATGGAACAAACAAACTGAAGTGACATTCATTCAAAACCATATACTCTACAATATATAAACAACACATGATCACAGGGATCGCGGTTGAACAAAATTAAGATCATGAAAAATAGCCAACATCATCCATGATCGCTCCAAGATGATCATCATGATCACTCAATATGAAACTCGACCCATGTCCATGATCCTCGAAACCCTGGAGATGATCACTCACCATATTACCTCCTGATCAATTACTTCAAGTACTTCTCGAGCTCATTGTTCTCTAGTGGTTCAATCAATCCATCCAATCAAAGCGCGCTATTAGTATCATTAGCACCAGCATTGTTACCCTCGACTATTGCCTCACGGCACCTCCTCATCTCCTGCCTAACAAGCTGGTACTCGGCATTTATTTCTGGAGTATTGGACTATAGTCTCCAATCGAGGTAGGGTTAGAGGACGACGAGGATGATCATAGGAGGCGAGAGATGACATAATCTAACGCTTGGGAATCCGAAGCAGAATGGCTTCCCTGCGCCCGAGAAAGTGACAATGGCGACTTGGGCTCCACATAGCACGCACAACTCGCTCGCCTTCTTGAATCTACGCTTCTTGAACGTTACGTGTCGTCTAGGTTTGTCCCTGATAGGGGCCATTTCGGTCTTTTGTCTCCCTCTGCTGGTTCTCTTCATGCCTTCTCCCGTTACACCTGATGAAATCAAAACACCATTCAGTTATCTGAAATTTGGACACAACAACACAAGTGAAGTGAAATTTGTTATCTATGCAAACTAATTAAGAAAATCTATGTTGTGATTTTCTTAATTAGTTATTGATTGTCTAAAATCTAAGCTGATTTACTTATCCAAAAAAAAAGAAAAAGATCTAAGCTGATTTCTATAACGTTTTCTTGATTAATCTTTTCTCAAACATGTACCGGGAAATTCCAAACACCTTCCAAAATTATCACTTATTATTCCTGCCATATTTTTACCGTGCACAAGTTATGAAATGTTAGTTGTTTACAAAAATAAATCATTAACAAATTAAGTCTTGACATGAACTCTATAAAAAGACTGCACTATGTATCAGTTTATACTCTACACTTCTCATTTCCAGTACTCCGTGTTTGTGTGATTATCTCATAGACAGTCGTTTACTCATGTTATGGAGATCTTAAATGTTGGATTCCTGCGGACGATTGAAGTTTGATCTTATCCTTTAATGATTATTAGGCTAATAAATAATCTTGAATTTTAAAATAGAATTAAAAAAGTCATCAAGATTAAATTTTAGTTGATTAAAAATGAAATTAAAAAATTTATGATTATAATGTAAATTCCTGAGCTTCATTATCTATCGAGACAAACACTCGTCTTTCATTCTAATGACACTACATAATGTTAAACATAAGATTGTGAACTTACTATATCACGGATTTGCATATATTAAAAATTGATGTCTAACACGTCTCTCGTTCACATTGTAATCACCACCTCTCTTCCCATCTCTAATCACTCAAACCCTAATTTCACCCCCAAATCCCCAAATCTCCCCCAAGTTTACCGTCCCTCACCAATGGCGATCGACTACTACAACGTCCTTAAAGTGAACCGCAACGCGACCGACGATGATCTCAAGAAATCGTATCGCCGACTCGCGATGATTTGGCACCCGGACAAGAGCAAATCGGACAACAAGCGAGAAAGCGAGGCGAAGTTCAAGCAGATCTCTGAAGCATACGATGTGCTCAGCGACCCCGTGAAACGCCGAATTTATGATTCTTATGGCGAAGAAGCGCTCAAATCCGGCGTGGTTCCGCCGAGGAGTGCGTCGGCGGATCCGAGAGCGAGACGAGGGGATGGGAACGGGTTCGGGAATGCGGGGAATGGGGGGAGTTCGTTTAGGTATAATGCGAGGGATGCTGATGATATATATGCTGAGTTCTTTGGGGAGAGTAATGGTGGAGGGGGTGGGAGGAGGGATAGGTATTTTAAGACGACGACGAGGAACAGTGGTGGCGGGATGAGGAAAGGGGAGACGGTGGAGAAGGAGTTGTCTTGTTGTTTGGAGGAATTGTACAAGGGTTCTAAGAGGAATATAAGGATTTCTAGGACCATCACTGATTCTTCTGGGTATGTGAAATTAGAGATGTTGCTGGTTTTGTGTGCTTGTTTTTCTGTTGATTGGTTGTTTCAGTAGGTTTCTGTTTGTTGTTCAGCTGGTTTTCCTGGATATTCGATATTGCGATTCTGCTGTGCGATCAGGGATGTACGTTGAGTTTGATTATAGTGCATCGTGGAAGATGCCTTTCATGAATGTAGTTGTTGAAAGAATGCCAGACTGATGAAAGGATGAGGTTGTAGGCTGGCAAACTATTTGTTGAATCTTAACATAGCTTCAGTAGATATCCTCTGTAAGGTTTCCTAGCAATATCAGTAGATGACATGTTTTGAGATCCTTGTATCAGTTTGAGAAATCAATTCTGCCAAATGCTCTCAAAGGGAATATTAAGAAATTAAGAGCATTGAGGTCTCCTAACACAACCAGATGCTCACGAGTTCTTTATGTGTTCCCATTGTCATTCTGTGATGACCTTTGGGAAAGTAAAGCCGTTGGTGGTTAAAAAAAAAAAGGGGGGGGGGGGGGGGGGGGGGTCTGTATGGTGCAAAATCAAGATGTCCTGCAGCTTGTGCTACTCAAGATGATCTTTTTCTTAAGCTCTTTTTCTAAGCTACATGGTACAAAAGAGGATAACCGTGATGAAGCTAGCTCTTCTGCCAAGTGCATTTCTGAACTTAGTCGGCCAATTTCTTCGAGGATACAAAAATCTTAATTTGTTGTATCTTGTATGAGTGACTTGTGAGTGAACTTATTGCATTTTGGTCTGACCGTGTATTTTCTGATGCAGTAGTGTCCGTACCAAAGTCGAGATTTTACCTATTGAGATAAAACCTGGTTGGAAGAAGGGAACCAAGGTTACCTTTCCTGAAAAGGGTAACGAGGAACCGGGTGTTATTCCCGCGGACATTGTTTTCGTCATAAATGAGAAACCACACCCCGTCTTCAGGAGGGATGGCAATGATCTTTTGGTTGATCTAGAGATAACGCTTCTGGAGTCTCTCACCGGCAAGACGTTTGAGATCACAACTTTAGATGGAAGGTGCCTCCCACTCGAGATCACGAGCATCATCAAACCTGGATTCGAGCTGGTGGTTCCCGATGAAGGGATGCCGATCTCGAAACAGCCCGGAAAGAAGGGTAGCCTGAAATTCAGATTCAAAGTTAAGTATCCTTCCAGGCTTTCCGAGGAGCAGAAAGCCGCATTGCGGAGAGTTTTAGGATGATCTCTTGCTCTGTGAATTTCTAACTGCGAGGGATAGCAGGTACATTCTCTTTTCATGATTCTCTTGGAAATTCTATTGTTAGTTGGATATAAGTATCCGCTGCCGTCGAATTGATGAATCTCCAATGATGAGCGGGGGTTTCAGGGGGAGCATTGAGAAGAAAGTGGTCGTATAGCATCTCATTGTTTCTTTTTCTGACTGGTTCAGCAGTCGCAAATAACACAAGCCACGAAAAGCTGTGAATATTAGGGTAGAGTCCTCAGGAGTAGGACAGGTCTCTAAGGCGGATCCCATCATAAGATTCTGGGCTTGTTTCTGTTGGGAACTTTAGACCATTTCCTTGACCTTGTTTCATGTCGAAAATGGCTGAACCCATTCACTTGCAATAAGGATGGCAAGTACATTTCATTTTTAGTTTTAGGTTTTGCTCCTGCTATTTATTTTATGTCACTTTGTGTAGATATTGATATATGTCTGATGTTCTTGATCTTGTATATGATACTGTTTCATGAAATAGCTTATTTCATTAAATCGTTGTTAGATGTGATTTTTTGTATGTGACGTGGCTATATCTTCTAATCAAGGTTTCTATTTATCCACGCTGAGTTTAGTTACTTCTATTTAGTTTTATGTATGGTGGGTGTAGGTTGTAGGCCAGATTGAGCTGGCAATGATTAAAATTGAAACAGAAACTTCCCTAGATTTGCAGCTCTGTCCGATAAGTACTTATCAAGCAATTATCTAGTTTTACTTGTATTCACTTTCTTAGAAATCTTTGTGTGGTCAATTTCTATCATGCATATGGTCATTTGCTGTAGTACCTATAGTCATTTTCGCGTTGAACACAGTAGAAATTGGTCCCCTTGTGGCAAATCTTTGATCGCTTCCTGTTAAGATCACCAATTGTCTAGAACATAATGCTCTCAACGTGGAAGTTGAAAGAAAGAGACTTCACCCATTTAGTGCCAAAACAGAATAACTCTGTTTTGATATGTATTTTTATTATTATTTGCCCTTTCTTGTTCTGAGAACATAATCCTCGAGCCATTCTATCTCTGGCAGGAAAACGAAGAAACGTAAGATCAGTAAAGTCTCAGAACAATGATCGTGACTTTGGATCTTTGTTTCTTCATTCCCTTCAGATTATAGCTAGGCAGTGTCATATCTCGAATTACTGATTCAGTGTTCTATCAGTGCTCTGGTTATCCCCTATAGCGTCTCTAGTCATCTGATATGGAAGATCTAAATCGCGTCTATGGACCATTATGTATAAGGTTTCTCTCCATGATTTGGTCTTGGGATCTCAACGTAAGTTTATAATCTCGGCAGTGAAGACCAATTCATTGAGCTTACGGTTTATGCAATGTCGATTCGATGGTACCCCTTGCTGATTGAGTGATAACTACTTCTTCCATGACGATCCAACTCGTCGAACCAATTAGTCAGGACAAGAGGGACCGATAATGCATAACATTTCAGTTTCATTGGGATGGCTAAGGGGGACAAGTTGGATACACCAGAAGATGGGTAGGATTATTGCACTGAAACAGAGAACTCGTATAGTATAATTTTATCATACATATATATTTATCTCTAGGAGGTGGGGGGGATGAGAAACATTTGATATTGTTTCCCGTGTCTTTGCTTTTCTATGAAAGTGAATTGTGGTCCTTTTGTCCCTTCGCTTTTTTTTTTTAACCCTCTTTTGCATTGAGCCTTTGGTGAATGCTACATAAAGTGGTGAGTATTCTAAAGGGCAAATTTCCTTTTTGCATGAACCAATTCATCTTTTATTCTGGATGGAACTTTCGGTTTAATTGCAACGCAGTTTTATGGGTTAAATTTTTATGAAATTTAATGAAAAAAATATTTTTTTAATGGTTGTGGGATATAAGTGGAATTTAAGAGAGAGAATAAGAAAGAAGAAAAAATGAAATGATGGGATTATTTGATTATATTGATTACCAAATGAAGAAAGAAGAAAAGTGTCCCAAAATAAATTGGGACGGACAAAAAAGGAAAATATCCGAAATAAATTGGGACGGCGGGAGCATTATCTTGAGAATCTTAGGGTCGAATCTGGACGAACATGTTTTAGCGTCACAGTATCTGGATGATGATTGATGCTTGTGAATGATCATGTATCAAAAAATAAGCCGCCTGTGAATGATCATGTATCAAAAGTATTCGTATCATCATAGATCATGCAACTTAAGAAAAAGATGAAAGGAAGGAAGGAGAAGGAGGAAAAGGGTGTTTTGGGATAGATAAAAAGTGAAGGGTGACCTTTTGAAGTAAAGTATTATAGTGTTGAAACTTGAAAGGAAAGATCTGTTGGTACATTCTTGTGTAAAGAACATCTGCTGGAGTTGTATGGCAAATAATCGTGCACAAGCCAAGCTCAACAAAAAACGACAGTATCCTTTGCTGTATGATACGTATCTTGTTGAATAGAAATAAGCTCATATTAAGGGTCTGCTGTCTGATGAACAGTCGTATGGTCTTAACAGTCATTCTATGGTGGACTATTCTAGTATTCTCATTGGACATAAACATACAGACCCTCTATGTTTCAGTCGAAATGGAATTCAGCATGATTAGAACGGAGGGGAAGAAAACTGTACTACAATATCTGTTCCTCATCAAAGATCTTGAATGCTTGTGGTTATCGTGAGTGATATTTCCTCTTCGAATTTTCTCTGAATTTGATCCTGAACTTCTTTGGATCAACTAGGTTAAAACAAAGACACCGATTATATGTTACATGCTTCACCTTCAATTGAGATGGTGGATAGGGACTTAGTTGGACTCACCAGGAAATGGGTAACTGATTGAGTTGCTTTGAAATAGCCAAATAGGAAAGTCTTGCTCTTGTATGATTTTATCATTCTCTTCTCTTGCAGGAAAACCTGGCTGTTTCAAATCTTGCTCGTCTTCTTTCTTATTTTCTTCTGTGGTCCTTTCCACTTTGCTTTCTGCATTGTGAGCTCTGAATATTTTTCTTAATTTCCATATATTTTGCTCCTCTTTTTGTCATTTGTGATCCTATTCCATTGCCTTTTTTTGCATTTTGGGACCTTGGTCTATGTTGTTGTTCGATGTGATGCCCTTGTCATTTGGTGGTCCTTCATCTTTGCTTTTGCATATTGGGACCTCTTTGATCTACCATGGTGAATGCTACAGAAATTTTGTTGTGTCTAGTCTAATTTCCAAAAAAGGCGATGTAGTTTCGATCAGTTTTATATCTAATAAGCGCTCAAGATATTCTGGGGTGAACCTTGACTAGTTTGAATACGTTATGGTTCAACCTTCCTTTGTATTCCCTGAAAGGAAGTTTGAGATCGAGAGGACCATCTTAGTATTGCGTGAGAATGACTGATATATGCCTTGTGATAGTTGATCGGTATGATTTCTGTAACAGTCATCGTAGTTGTGGTAAGCTATGTCGTTTCAGTTTGATATCGTGTTGGTGCATAGAAGAGTTATGAGAATTGCTCCGGCAGCGACTCCCTGCTTTTCTTTCTTATTCTTGCGGTAAACCAGGATGATGCTGCTTTAGCGCGTAACGTTGTGATGGATTTAGAGTGTATGTCACGTCCGGAAGAATTCGGCTCAGAACGAATGTGTGGCAATATAGTTTTTGCACTGAACATGTCCCATTAGTATGATTCACTTGGTGAGGGGAGAGAGAGAGAGAGAATCCGGGGTGCGAGATATTTTGACTCCGTCAGTTTCTATTTGTGCTTATTTGTTATGGCTTCAGGTTCGTCGGCTTCACTTTTGTCTTGGATATGAGTCAGTCACTGGCTCTCCCTGTCCACCATATCATGATAACATTATGTTGATGAAGAAATGCAATTTGCTCTTCTATGTGACATGGAAATTTAACTAACGGATTTGTTTTCACATGTTATCATGGGTTGCTGTCTTTCATTTTCTGCCCATGCTCTTTGTTTAGCTTTATCGGGTTTTCTTTTGAATGCTTGAGTGTGCCAAAAATGACCTATGTATGGGTTTTTACATTGACGCTGCTGTTATTCCTAGGACTTGAGGGCAATGAATATTGCGACTATAATTTGGCTATGCTCTTGGAGCGGTGTCATGTTATTTTTTGATAATTTCATTTGATCAATAGTCATCGAGTGCTCCCTCCCGTAAGTGGGCAACATCCTGATCGTGCTCCCTCCCGCAAGAGGGCAACATCCTGGTCGGGATCGAAAATTCATGTAAGAGTATTTTTATTTATTTTTTGATATTTGTCTAGTGATGGGGTTTATTGGAGTAAAGTAGAGAGAAGATAGTGGAATTATCATAATACATAAGGAGTGATTTGATTTTTTTTTTTCAAATAAGTTATTATTGTATTTATAATGGAATAATCAAATATAATATTCTCTTCATTTCATAATTTTTACAGCAATACACATTTCAAAGTGTTTTGTTTTTAGTCTAACAATGTCATAAAAAATTTAAATTGGCTCAAGATTAAAATTCATAATTTAATCTATTATTAATTTTTATAAAAAATGATGTTTGATTATATTAAGTTAGACTCCAAATAGTATGTCGTTGTAAAAATTTGGGGATCGAAAGAGTAAGTGTTACTCTATTCGTTCCAAAATAAATACTATAAGGGTTTGACTTGAGGATTTGTCGAGGTAATTTTGATTTGCATCACGGTACGATTTAATATTATTTTTTATAAAATTATTATGAAATATTAATGATAGTTTAAGGTATAAATTTTAATTTTAGAACAGTAACGTCATTAAGACGAAAAACAAAGATTCTCAAAATATATAGTATATACTATAAAAAAATATTGTATTATTATAAAATGAAATCATTATATTTTTAGTAGGATGATATAAATAAGAGTAATTTTATGGGATTTTACCTATATCATCTTAAATCTTTGGAATTTATAAAAAATATCTCAAATCTTCATATTTATAAAACCACTATCCAAATCATATAAAATTTACATAATACTTATTGTCGTTAGTGAATTCATTGGTTTGAATAATTTTTGACAGTTTTTTCTTTGTTTAATATTTCATCTTTACATCCAAAAGAATATCATTATGATTTAAGTGACCGAATCAAATAAATTTAATAAAATAACTAAGATTTTAAAAATAGAAAAACGGATAAAAGTGAAAAAAATAATGTGAAAATAATATTTTTTTTTCATATAAATGGATGAAAAACTATGTCAATCAAGAGATTAGATAAAAAATGATTCAATATAACGGTTTTATTAACGATAATCATTATTTTAAAAACATTGTATGATTTGTGTATTGTTTTTAAAAAAATCATATGATTTGAATAATATTTTTAAAATTTTTAATTGATTTGAGTAATATTTTTATAAATATAAAAATTTAAGATAATTTTTATAAATATTTATAATTTAAGATGATTATATGTAAAAATAGAAGTCAAGCACGACAATGAGAGGATATGGCCACCAGCGATTGCTCTATCAATGGGAACGGGGAAAAAATCATGATTGGGTCATTTGAAGTTGGGCATGGAAAAAAGTACAGCTACGGAGAACAGTACGAAGGTCCTCTCTCTATTCACCGCACCCACTATTCTATCCTACTCCCTTTCTAGTTTCTAACTCTCTTTGCCTGCTGCTAAAAGTAACGTGCAATAGCGGACCCCACAAAAATTCAAAATGGTCCCACAGTTTTATTGGGAAAATTCGAATCCCAAAGCCATGTGCTCCCCCCACCCTGCTCCGCCAAGTGCCTTTCCCCGATACGCCGTCGCTTTTCCACCTTCATCGTCACCCCTCCGTGTACTCGAACTGAATGCGCATTTGATATCGAGTAACAGATGCTCCATCCGTTTCGGAAAGACTGTATCAGTTTGCTCGGATAGGTATCATGATGGAATATTTGTTGATATTATAAAATAATCAAATAATATTTTTTTTCCGAAACGGATACTAGATTGCTCCATCCGTTTATATCAAATCATGTCTGATCGTCTCATAATATATACTAGATTGAAATATATAATTTACACAATCATTGATATTTCACAATAAATTTATAAAAAATTAGATCTAATCATTATTGTACATCTATCAATTTTTACATGAACATATATATATATATATATATAATGATGAAAACATTATAATAATGAATGAGTAGTTGTTCTTGGTAGAGCTATAACATGATTTGTGATAAGATCAAAACATTATAATAATGAATGAGTAGTTGTTCTTGGTAGAGCTATAACATGAGATGTGACGACAAATTGACAATGTAGTCCAAAACTGTCTGATTCATTTCTTGAAAACTGAACCCAAGTGGCTCTGCCTAGTTGCCCCATCGTATTTGAAAGCATGTGCAACCCCTGCAATGCCTAGCAGCTTGCACTTGAATGTATGCTCTTGTGATCCTCTCGAGAATACCTCTTTCTCTCAAATTACATACTAACTGTGTGACATAAAAGAAGCACGAAAGCAAGTCCGTCTTTAGCCAAGTCTCGAAGCTCTTTATTGATATTTATTTGGAATAGACAGATTCTTGCCCCAAAGGTCAGGCTTCATGCCCGAAAAAGGAAAGGAAGGGTCTTGTACTCATAGGTCAGGAGCGTAACAAAGGTCAGTCCCAGCGCTAATTCACTACAATAGAACTCAGAGAGACGTTATAATATCTCGACCGATAGGGAGAGGGGCGGTTTCTACTGAAAAGGGAGAGTTTAGGAATGAAAGGCTTTATAACCAGCTGGTAACCTCGATCCTGGAAGAGCAGAGGAACCAGATTTAATCTGGTATTAAATTTTATAAAAAAAATAATGTTCTAATTAACCTTAATGAATTCATTATAATAGTTGAGATAAAATTTAATTGAATATATTATAACGATTTATAATATATTTTGATGTCATAAAAAAAATATTAAGTTAGAGTCCAATGAAATATAATAATACAGGTTAAATTTACTTTCGGCGGAGTGCTCTTGCACCCACTTGCTCTTCCTTACAGGTCACGTTTGTACATTTTTTCCGTTCATGTTTTGTCATAATTTCAGGTTCTCCGTTCACTTTTTTTTTTTGTGGAACTACGAGTGATCATGGGTCTTTTGATCAAATCTTATACTTCTCTTATTTTATAAAAATTATAATGAATTAATTATCTATATATATATATTGAGATAAATTTTGATTCGTCTCGTAATACGATCAAATGATTTTTTTGTAAATTTTTACTGAAACATTAAAGATAATTCTCATTGTGTTATCTATTCTTTTTTTTTTTTTTAAAAAGAAGAACTATATCATTTGACTCCCTGAATTTTTTACCTTTTATATTTTGTTCCCTTAAACTTTAAAAATAGACATTTAATCCGCATAATTTTTTTAAAAAAATATTGAATTTTAGTACATGATTCCTTCAAAAAATATATTTTTTGGCAGAAAACCCCCCCTTGCAGGGGGACATGTGCCTATTTCCAAAATTAAGAAAGATAAAGTGCAAATGACCTAAAATTTAGGGGGTTAAATGCATTTTTTTCAAAAAAAAATAAAAATAAAATTATACCATTTAATAATAAAACAAAACAAGTTAAAATATGTATAAAAATTAATTTGCTATAATTTTCATTGGACAGATGAAATATGAAATTTACCCTCGCCTTTGGTAAAAAAGAAAAAGAAAAATAAAATCATAGCATTGATGTAATTACAACTTTGCATCAGTGAAATCAATCATAATTAGTGCATAACGTTAATTCTCTAGTTTAAACGATATAAGTAAGGTTGTAACTGTGAGCATATCTTCAACAAAAGAGAAGATTGGCACATATTTTTGCATTGACTTGGATTGAAATTTTTCATTATTCCGTACCCTCCCATTATTGTCCAATCCAACGAGGAGACTGGAGACTCTCGCCCGAGATTCAAGTCAAGTCAGAGTCATTATTTCAGCGTTATGAATTTCATCTTTGTTTATGAACTCGAACATGTGAGACTCATAAGATCTGATCATGTTGGGATGTCCCAGTAATTGAAATATGATAAGTGATACTAATGGGATTTAAGATCTTGTACGAGAGTCAGGGAAAAAATCACATGGTATCTCTTCTTAAGAAGGTTACCATGAAATGAAACTGATCACCTTTCCGGAAAGTATTAGATCTGATTATTACTCCTAATTAAGGAGATAATGGCAAACGGATGAATTAAAAGATTCATGGAATTTGTGTGTCCTTTGTTTGGTACGGAAAACATAATAAAGAATGACAAAACTAAACGGAAACATGTCACTTGACGTTTTTTGTGTTGCGCTTACGGATGTACGATTAGGTACCTTGAAAGCAAAAATGGAAAGTTGGGTACTAGAAATAGTTTCTTGACATCATGAAAATAATGTTTTCAAGTTTGTTTCAGTTGCATTAAATTATGTTAGTTTTAAAATTATTTTAATATTTTGATATAATATATATATATATCGATATAAAATTTGATATATATATTAATAATTAAATATATTTTTTTAAATAAATTTATAATAAAATATGAATAGTTATATAAGTTATGCATTCAATACTTCAACCTAATATATATTGTGTACGATCAGACGTGATTTGATATAAAAATAAAATTTATATTAATATGTATAAGATATTATAAAATACATAAATATTGTAAAAAATATATGACAAATGTAATATTATTTATGAATAATTATTCATGGATGACTCATAAAGAAGGTGTAATATATTTTTTTGGGATTTTGTTTTTTCATTTACATAATTCTGATTCAAACTTGATGGAATTGATTGATTTAAGATAAATTCAAGACTCGATTGAGTTGGTTGATTCTCAAAGGGCTTGGTTGACAATGAGACTTTACCTTTTGGGATCGAAAGAGAGATTTTTGATTTGGGAAAAAATTTACAGGAACTTTAAGGTACAGATAATAAAAGAGATTCTAGTATCAATCAATGTGGCAAAAAAAATTAAATTGAGTTGAAGGCAAGCACATGGCTGCTGGTGGTTCATTAATCCAGCCAGTGTGAGTCATTTTCAAATCCTTTAATTTCTGGTATGAGTAAAATAATTGCATTGCCACTCAAATTTTAGTATTAAAATCAAAATAATATTTATAAGGGGAAAAAATCAGAGGATGAGAGATTTTGTGTGTGTGTATGAAGCTGTTACTGCTTGAGCACTCTCAGCGGTTCTTCTTATTGGTATTGGTTGGAGGACTCTTCTCCCTCTTTATTGCCCAATCTTCAAAATCTGATTTTGCCAACTGGGTATCATTCAATTTCCCATAATCTTGTTCAATTTTCATATTTTGTTTCATTGTGTTCATCTTACAAATTTGTTGATGGGTTTTGTTTCATGGTGTTTTCTGTTGATGGGTTTTTGTTCTACAATTGAGAGAAACTGAAGTGGTAGATTGAGGGGGAGGAGTTGTGGGGCAAAAGGGGAAGAAATGGCTGATAATCCTGAGGTTCTTGATGCTGTGTTGAAGGAAGCAGTTGATTTGGTGATAGATCTGATGCAAAGTTCTCATTTTGGGTCATTGATGTAATTTGAGTTGTGGGTTTGGGTTACCCTTTTGATTTCTATATCTGAATTTGGGGACTTGAGTGCAGGAAAATGTACCCATTGAAGAAGTGTTTGAGAATCTGAGATGTAGCAAAGAGGGTCTCACATCTGATGCTGCTCTTGAAAGATTAGACATTTTTGGCCCCAACAAGCTCGAGGAGAAAAGGGTTAACCCTTGTGCTTTTGTTTCATCTTTCTGGGTTTTCTCTATTTCCATGGAAAAATTCCAAGCTTTTTGTGATGTTTTTGTTGTTGGAATGATGACCCTTTTGTTGTATCCATGTGTAACTTGTGGGCTCCTCACAGGAGAGTAAGTTCTTGAAATTCTTGGGGTTTATGTGGAATCCTCTCTCATGGGTCATGGAAGCTGCTGCTATCATGGCTATTGCCCTTGCTAATGGAGGGGTGAGGAAGTTTAAAATTTTCATGTTCATGTGATTTCAATTGGTTTGGGGCTCTGTATGTGGTTGCTGATGGTTAGAATTTCGATTATGTTTGGTTGTAGAACAAACCGCCGGATTGGCAAGATTTTGTCGGTATCATTACATTGCTTGTGATCAACTCAACTATTAGTTTCATCGAGGAAAACAATGCTGGCAATGCTGCTGCTGCTCTCATGGCTCGTCTTGCCCCGAAAGCTAAGGTACTTCGCGGATACTCCATCATAGGTCATTCATCTTGGTTTCATTTTTTCCCTGATTATATGCCTGAAGAGACAATTAGTTTGCGCCTGGTATCTACTGTATGTGGCTTCTGCTTCCATTTTTTGAGAGAATGGGAGATAGATGATGTTTAGTCACGTTGCTGTTTTTGAACATGATGTTGTTCTATCAGGAGTAGTAATTTAGTTACTTTTGTTCTGTTTTTGAACTGAACATTATGTGAAAACGGGTGAAGAATATAGCTATATGAGCATGAGCATATGCGACCGCTCTGGAATGATGGATGTAATGGCCTATTGTAGGTTCTTCGGGATGGAACTTGGGCGGAGGAAGATGCTGCAGTATTGGTTCCTGGTGACATTATAAGCGTCAAGCTTGGAGATATTATCCCAGCCGATGCCCGTCTTCTCGATGGAGATCCTTTAAAGATTGATCAAGTGGGTTCACCATTCACTATACTAGTCATTGATGATTGTTCTGTTTTAGATAGTGCATAGGTTTATCTTTCTCTGTTTGTAACACTGGATTTTTTTCACCGTAGTCTGCCCTTACTGGAGAGTCGCTTCCTGTCACAAAAGGCCCTGGGGATGGTGTTTATTCTGGTTCAACTTGTAAGCAGGGCGAAATTGAAGCTGTAGTGATCGCCACCGGTGTGCACACCTTCTTTGGGAAGGCTGCCCACCTTGTCGATAGCACTAATCAAGTCGGGCACTTCCAGCAGGCAAGGAGATAGCATAATCCCTTCAGCTTTGTACTGTTTCATTTCTCGTCCTCAGTCTTCTCATTTTCTCTGTGCATGCTGCTTATAGGTCTTGACTGCAATTGGGAACTTCTGCATATGTTCTATTGCGATTGGGATGTTGATTGAGATTGTCATCATGTATCCTATCCAACACCGTGCCTATCGCCCTGGTATTGACAACCTACTTGTCCTGCTCATCGGTGGGATCCCCATTGCCATGCCTACTGTTTTATCCGTGACAATGGCTATCGGTTCTCATCGTCTATCCCAGCAGGTCGGTTTGTGTTCCTCTCCACTCTCTTTGTCTTGACGAAAGGATGTATTGCTAAACAATGTATGTTGACTGCAGGGAGCTATCACCAAGAGAATGACTGCCATCGAGGAGATGGCCGGCATGGACGTGCTTTGCAGCGACAAAACAGGAACTTTGACACTAAACAAGCTCACTGTTGACAAGAATCTGATTGAGGTTAGTGTATGAGTTGATATTTGGTGATACGAAGACTGTTAAGTGAGTGGGTTGCTGGTATAGCTTCTTGCTATTGGTCTCATTTAACTATTAAATTTAAATCTTTATAGGTGTTTGCAAAGGGTGTTGATCCTGACTCTGTAGTTCTCATGGCAGCTCGTGCCTCTAGAACTGAAAACCAAGATGCAATAGACGGTGCCATTGTCAACATGCTGGCTGATCCAAAAGAGGTTGTTTCTTCAATCCTTAAGCTCGTTCTGTGATGTAATCATCCTTCCCTTGTTTATTTACCTTAAACTCTATGTTCACTAAATTTAGGCTCGTGCTGGCATTACGGAGGTTCATTTTCTGCCCTTCAACCCGACTGATAAACGTACCGCTTTGACTTACATTGATGGCCAAGGAAAGATGCACAGGGTGAGCAAAGGTGCTCCTGAACAGGTATGTGTATCAACAAACGACTTGAATGTTAGCCTTCACGTGTTTGATACTCACCTTCTATTACCTTTGTACTCAGATTCTTAATTTGGCTCACAACAAGGCAGAGATTGAGCGACGAGTTCATACTGTTATTGATAAGTTTGCTGAGAGAGGCTTGCGTTCCCTTGCTGTGGCATACCAGGTAACCTCCTCCTTCATCTACATTTGAAATGAAAGTGATACTTTTCTTTCAGGATTAATCTGTGAATTATACTGCTATGTATAGGGCTATCTATTCTACATTAATATGTGGAGTTTGTTCTCTGATAAGAAGTTTCTGAATGCACGCGGTTATTTCTACAGGAAGTTCCAGAGGGAATGAAAGAAAGCCCTGGGGGTCCTTGGCAGTTCATCGGTCTCATGCCCCTGTTTGATCCACCTAGACATGACAGTGCAGAGACCATCAGGAGAGCTCTAAATCTTGGTGTTAGTGTGAAAATGATTACAGGTTTGTTGCTGGTAGCACTTAACTGCAGCATGGCGTTTTTCATGTTAAACTTATTTTTCTCGTGATCTTCACGGTTTGTGATTCTATATGTTTGCTGAAAGCTTGTTTTAGATAATGTACATATTGCGGAAATTGAGTAAAGCATATGAATTTTACACATTTTGTGGATTCCCACGAGGAGTGTAACATGGTTTCTTCATAAAATCGTTTCAGGTGATCAACTGGCAATAGCAAAGGAAACTGGTCGTCGCTTGGGTATGGGAATCAACATGTATCCTTCATCTTCTTTGCTTGGGCAGAGCAAGGATGAGTCCATTGCTTCATTGCCAGTGGATGACCTCATTGAACAAGCTGATGGTTTCGCTGGTGTTTTCCCTGGTAAATATATCTCTACATTTCCTCTTAAAGCTATTTGTATCATTGGTTATCAGATCCTTTTTAAAGCACCTTGTTTTTGCATAGCTTGACGGCTTTATCACTGTATTTACAGAGCACAAGTATGAGATTGTCAGGAGGTTGCAAGCAAGGAAACACATTTGCGGAATGACTGGTGATGGTGTCAATGATGCCCCTGCTCTGAAGAAAGCTGATATCGGCATAGCTGTCGATGATGCTACAGATGCAGCTCGCAGTGCATCTGACATTGTACTCACAGAGCCTGGTCTCAGCGTCATTATTAGTGCTGTTTTGACCAGTCGTGCAATCTTCCAGAGAATGAAGAATTACACTGTAAGTCGATGAACAAACCTTTTGTGTTCTTCAGTTTGTCTGAAGTTTTTCTTAGAATTACATTTGGCTGGTTTGTGACCTCATTGTTTCCAACTGATTAATCTTGGCCTTTTTTTATGTGTTTCAGATTTATGCAGTGTCCATTACTATTCGTATTGTGGTAAGCTTTATTTCCTTTCTTATTGGAGATATTTCTTGTCCTAGAATCATCCGATTTCAACTCATAATCTCTCTTGATCATAGAGAAGTACCACGCCAGAATGTTTTTCTAATCGTTTCCCCTTCTGTTTGTATTTGCATTATTTGATTGCAGCTTGGTTTCATGCTACTGGCTCTTATCTGGAAATTTGATTTCCCGCCCTTTATGGTGCTCATCATTGCCATCCTTAATGATGGTATGTTGCAGATCTCCTTTACACATTTCCCCCTCCATCCGCCAAATTCTGATGAGCCTGATAGGCTCCGTTTTATACTGCTGTTGTCCAATTCTTATTTTATGTCCCTTGCCAGTTGCCACACACCCACACACGCTAGCATGCGCTAGTTCTCATCTCTTACAATTTTATATTTAGTTGCTCTGATTTGTAGCATGATTTTCTCTATCCTCCTGGCTTGCAGGTACCATAATGACAATATCAAAGGATCGAGTCAAACCATCTCCTATGCCCGACAGCTGGAAATTGGCTGAGATATTTACAACTGGTGTTGTTCTTGGTGGCTATTTGGCCGTGATGACAGTCATATTCTTTTGGCTGGCGTACAAAACTAACTTCTTCCCGGTGAGCTCAATATATAACTAAAATAATTAATTTTTGGAACTGGCTGACATGTTTGTTGCTATTTGACTATGTCAATGCATGAATCAGAATAACTGGGGTTTTCAGAACTTTAGAGATTCTTAGCGATCAATCGTTCCTCATAAATTCTCTTCTGTATAGTTTCATGTTAGTTGATCCCAAATCTGCCATTTCTTTTTTTTTTTTTAAATCATTTTTTTTTTGTATTGCAGAAGTACTTTGGGGTGACTAGCCTCGAGAAAACAGCACAAGATGACTTCAAGAAGCTTGCATCTGCCATTTACCTTCAAGTCAGCACAATCAGTCAGGCTCTTATATTTGTCACCCGTTCTCGGACATGGTCTTACTTTGAACGTCCTGGTGCATTTCTAGTTATAGCTTTCCTGGTTGCCCAGCTGGTAATCTACTCTCTTTTCTCTTGAGCCGTATCGCGATTTCTTTTCTTTTGTTTATCTGTTGAAAGCTAGGTACCTCCTTATCACTCGTCATTGATCTACTCGTCTTCATCTCTTTGGCAGATTGCTACTCTTATTGCTGTATATGCCTCATGGGGATTCGCCGCCATTGAAGGAATTGGGTGGGGATGGGCAGGTGTTATCTGGCTCTACAACATCGTAACTTATATCCCGCTTGATTTTCTCAAGTTCTTTATCCGCTATTCTCTGAGCGGAAGGGCATGGGATTTGGTCTTTGAGCAAAGGGTAAAAGCCTGTCATGGAATCCAAATCTTGTGGCATTTTTCTCTGGGTGTGAATTGGACGTAGTAATGGTAACTTCTTTGTGAATCATTCGCAGACTGCTTTCACAAGGAAGAAGGATTTCGGAAAGGAAGAGCGTGAACTTAAATGGGCTCATGCTCAAAGAACCCTTCATGGATTGCAAGCTCCAGACAGCAAGATGATGTTTGCTGAAAAGACAACTGAGCTGAATCAGATGGCCGAGGAAGCCAAGAAGAGAGCCGAAATTGCAAGGTAAGCATTCCCTTTATGATGATCAAACTTTTTTGGGACTCAAATCCGTGAATGAGAGAATGTCTGTCCATTCATTTACACCTTGAAGTTGGTGCGGTAAATGTTATAGTGATCATATCCTCATTTGCGTTGCTAATCTGGTTCCTCCTGCTTTTGTCCTCGGTCCTGATTTTGCAGGTTGAGAGAACTACACACGCTGAAGGGTCACGTGGAGTCAGTGGTGCGACTCAAGGGGCTTGACATCGAAACTATCCAGCAAGCATACACTGTCTGAGTTTGGTATTTAACCATTAGCCATATACTGTACAATAGTGCCTCCATTTTATATTGTGCTTGAGGGGTAAAGATTGATCAAGCTTCTAGCTGTGAGTTAGCCCTGCAAATAACTTCTTTATTTGTGCTTCAATGATCTTCGGCATCCAAGTCGATGCTGGTGGCTTTCGACCATCTCCCTTGTCGTGTTTGTATTGACTTCTCATACAACCCTGCAATTGCCCGAAGATGGGGTTTTGGGAAAAATATGAATCTTTGTCAAACCCTGTTATTATATGATATATATCTGTCAGTTCTTTTCATCCTTCAGCTGTGTTTTTTTTTTTTGCCTTTCCTGTTCTTGCCGCCATCTCAGCTCATTCAACTGATGAGACTTCTGAATTAATTTTCTTCTTCTCTGTGACTAAAGATCTGCACTTCGGGTTGGTCTATGAACTTGGAAGCTGTTACGAATTCGATTTGAATTCAACCCGAGAATCTAATGGATCCGAATATCATAATCAAGCAACAATCAACACAAACAAGAAATAAAACAACACGCAAGATTTTAACATGAAGAAAACACGATTGCCGAGAGAAAAATCCCGCAAAAAACAATTTAGTAATCGAATTACACGATTATAATGATCGTTTCTCTTTATCTCTCAATATCTTTTGTCTTTCGCTCAAATCTTAGAAAAACCTCTTATAATATTTTTAACAACCCTCTTGAGATCTATCAACTAAATCTAATATAGAACTATTTATAAACTCATAAATAAGAAGATACATACGAAACTTGGACAAAATCTTGCATTTAGCCCAAACTTGTCCTATTGGAAGCCTGGAATAATCGAACCCACCGGGCGTGTCTAGACCCACGTCCGGAGGCTTTGATGTTTTTCCTGGTTCAATGTCTTTGAGCAACGACCCGTGCCTTGGTGTGGAAAACCACTGCGTCAGGGCGCTTTGAGAAAACTCTTGCGACCATGCCTGACGTCTTTTTGCGTTCTCGAGATAAAACTCCAACAATCTTCGTCTTTGTCAAAGAGAACTTGAATGCTTATTTGAGCTTTTCGAAACACCTAGATTGAGTGATCATCTTGTACCCTCTCTGGCACGACCTTACATCATGTTTATTGTGATAAGGATGCTCCATCATATTCTTCACTATTGAGAATTTGAGACCTCAAAGACGAGGCTCGTTATTTTTACTTCTGTTTTCGACACCCACCTGTACCGACCAGTCATCCTAGATGATGTTCTACCACCTTCTATCAAATTTGTCATCAGTTCATCTTTGGCACTCATATCTCTCGTGCTCTACGTCCTCACACGTAATCTGGACTCCGTAATCGTGGCTCACCAAATCCGATAGTCTCCTGATAACTGACTAGAACTACATCATCTATACACGAACCCCTTGAGATCGTGCCACCTGATCCATCCTTCGGTATCTTGACACTCCAACGTTAGTTTCTGCCTCAATTCTCGTACGACTGTCCTCGAAGCATTGTCTCCTCAACCGCGTTTATCACAATTACGTTTCCAATCAACTTAAACTGGTTATCAATCTTCTAAGCCTTCATCACGACCATGGCGCCTCTACATATCCTCGTCACTCCATCCTTCATGGACATTCTGAAACACTTGGAATCTAACGCATCAATTGAGATTTGATTTTTTCTAATATTAGGCATAAATCTCACTCCTCCCAAAATACGAATAGTCCTATGAAACATCTTGATCTTGATTATACGTATTCCAAGAATCTTGTATATTTCACCATTACCCATCCGTATGGCACCTCCAATACTAGGTACAAACTCATGAAACAGATTTCTACTCCAGTAAACATGAAAAGAACATCGTGAACCAATAAACTAATCAAAATCGATACGTTTTCTATCGTAGAATCTTTCTGAGGATCCGATAAATCTGAGATCATGTAGAGCTCTCCCGACAAGATTTTCTTGAGCGCAGCATAGGAAGTAGGAAGCAACTTCAATAAGATCAAGGTTTGATCTTTCAGATCTATCTTCACTTTTAAACTGGTTAACAGAGTCACCAACCTGTTGAACTCTATTATGTTATTGTTCAAATTTGCTCCTTCCTTCGTCTTCAAGTCTATCTTTAAGAAGAGCTTATTTGATAACGATTTGAACATGTAGATCGACTCTAGCTTATCCCACAACATCTTGGGAGAAGTCTCCGTCAAAACTTGATATTTCACCTTTGGTGCGAGACTTAAGAAAATGGTAGCTGTCGTTTTGTCTTCCATCTCTTCCCAATCTTCCTCCTTCTTCTCAATGGGCTTTTCGCCTTTAAGTGCCTTTGATAGTCCTTACTAGATTAAGATATCCTTGATTATAATATGTCAGATGCTAAAGTTCGTCTTCCCATCGAACGGCTCGATATATCTCGAACTTTATTGTATTCACCTTCTCGTCTACACAACACCAACTCCGAAAGTTTCAATTTTTGTCAAAGACCTAATCTTTATTATAAAGATCCAATCTTTCCCTGCAAAGATCTAAATTTTCCCAACAGAAGCTTATATGTTCTATGATATCAGGGTCGGTTATCCTACTTATGTTCCACGTTCCAAGGACATCGTTCCACGGTGTTTTTCGAAGAAAAGTCCATATAATTGATGTCGAGTTAGGGCTCCATGTTTCATACTTGGATAATGCTGGGTATTCATGAGAACTTTTAAGGCTGGTTTCATTGTTTCACATGATGAGTGGTCCAACGAACATGGTGTGCGCATGTGTACGTACATGTGACGGAGTCAGCTTTTGCATTTAGTAAGCAGTTATATGCATGAATGAGAACACATGGTTGAGCTGAAAGCTCTGTGTCGCGAAACCGGACAAGCATCATGGTTTCATGGTCCTAGGATGCTTCAGTTTGAGTTCTCAACATGTTCAGGATTCACTATTTTCGGTTTCTCGCTCGCTGTTACATCTATGCGAAGCTTTTGTTTCGAGATGCCACAAGGTATAGTAAATTTTCTTTTGTCCTTATTTCTAGATAGTGAATTCTGCTGCAGTTATCCCCTGCACCGCTTTCTGTTGCTTGCTGTTATTTCCTATCGAAAAATTGAAGCCTCAAGATGATAGCTGGAAAATGATCTCATGTTTAAAGCAACCTTGGGCACGAAACCTTGAGAATGTTCACGAGATTCGCCTGGTTCCGACATTGCTTTGGCTGTTTTTCGGACATTGTCTTAGCTTTGCAAAGATGGGAAGTGCTGAAGTTTTCTTTGTAGAGACACCACAGGTGAAGAAACACCTGACCTTTTTGAGCTTATAATATGTGCTAGTCTCGAGTATGTTTACGCTATACCTGTGGGTAAGCATTCCCTGTGGACCTTCGTTGCTAGAAAATTTACCTATTTCAGCTGTAGAAGACAACCTCAGGTTTCTTATATCTGCCACCCTTTGCTGTATCATTTCATTAGCCTAGTGGCCAGTATGCAGCAGATCCTTCGATAATGTGTCGATATGGGAGATTCTGGCTTCTTGTTAAGACGACATTGGCTGATGTGCAGCGTTGGGGGAATGAACTGACAAACACAAGAATTGTAAAAGACTGCAGCCTTCCACAACAAACTCCGATAATGATTGATTATATCAAAATTTCTGAGATTCTATAGTTGTAAAATTAAACTCAGAATTCAGAATCTAGTTTTAGATCCATCAAACTTTGATGCACCGTGGAAAGGGTGATAAATACTAGAATCGTTCTAGAAGATGATTGATGTTGGATATTGTTCTAAGATAGAATCTCCAATCCATGATAAGTTTTTGAATCCACAAGAATAATTGAAATCCATTAAGCATTAAATAACCTATTCAAAACTTTTATTACTATTCAAAAATTGAATGAAAATATTAAACATAACCTATTTATAGAGTTTAAATAAATCTAAACTAGATAACATAATCTATATTTAAAGACGAAAATCTAAATCTAACACAAAATGTCCTAAAATAAAATATAAAATATAAATAATCTAATTAATTCAATATCAAAATTTAATATCCTAAATTCTAATATTTTTCTCACGCATTATTGGAGCATTGGTAACAATCAACTTTTTATCTAACATGTAACAACCCATATAAATATTTTGACTGGAATTATCGTCATGTGATACGAATAAAGATATATTTTAAGGGAATGTCAGAGAGAGATGCCTTATGACACGAGTATGCGTGTCTCCATCCTCTACTCGAACAAGCATCAGTCATTCGTTTTCTCCTCGGTGCATTTCTGATTTCTTCCAAATTCTAGGGTTTCGATCTCGCTCTCAATTCGCTGCAAAAACAACCACATTTCATCATCAACGAACAATGAGTCGAAGAATCCTCGAGCTTGTAGATTCAAGCGATGGTATTCTCCACTATCCACTCTTCAATCGTTCCACCCTACTTGCTTCATTGTTTCTCTTTGATTTGTGTTTCTGTTTATTCTAGTAGTGATGATTACTTATACATTGTAGTTGAACCCTAGAGTGCTTGTATTCGATTAGTTTTATGATAATTTTTATGCTCACTACATTTATATCATCATTATTATGTGTTCTATGTTTGACGCATTATGATTGGGTATTTGGTTGCTAAGAAAAGATTGATGTTAGTTTAAAGCTTGCTTTTGTTTGTTATGGGTACATTTGCTGATGGTAGGAAGGTTAGGTCCAGCAAGGCCTGTTTTTAGACCATAACTTGTCTAAAATCTTAAGCAAGCTGTGATACTTCCATCACGGGCAAACATTCATCTGCACTAACGACCACGTTGCACTACATCGGACGGGTAGACTTCATGAATCATGATGATCAAGTTTCTCATGAACCATCCATATCTGTTTTCTGAAACTGCAGCATGAGATGCTAGAAAAGTTGTCGAAATTTGTTTAATTCACAATAAGCTTTACAAGGCAGTCACCTTCACATTCCCTGTCTGGAATATCTTAACAAAAGAATTCTAACCAGCAAAAGGCCAGCAAGTTCAATTCTATCCCCGCTCTAGGTTTTCATAAAGCTGATTCCTCATCGTAGCTCCAGCAGCAGTCTTTCGATCTACGAGGCAAGAGAACTTTATCGATCTGGACTGTTGTCTTATCTATACTCTTAGGTCGTCCAGTTTGTTTGCTTCATGGCCCATATCATCGAGGTTTTCCAAATCAAAATCGGAATTTTGAAAACTGATTTGATTCGTTGGTTCAGTTGCGAAACAAACTGGTTCAGGCCAAATTGAATCGGTTCTTTTTTTTTTTTCTCAAGAAAGAAGTATGAATTTATTTAAGCATAATAATATCATTAATAAATATAAACATACGATCAAAGGACATATAGTGTAACAAATGATATACAAGACTCAATAAAAAAAAGTCTGACGAGCACCTTCATATCTCGATCCCGAGGACGGGTGAAACAATTGTGGAAAAAAAGCACATTTGTGGTATATTAAGTGAACCGGCCGGTTCAACTGATTCAGGTCCGATGCTGTTGAATCAGCGATTCAACCCCTGAACCCGAACCAGTTTCCTAAAAACCGGTCTGGTTCTTCCCTGAACAGACTGAACCGGGTTCAGTCTGGTTCAACAAACCATGGTCCATATCAGGAATAACTCCATTGAACCCTTTTGAATTATACCACTTTGCACAAGCCATGAAGTATACGAGGTTTGCTAGTTGCAAACTAGCCATCAAGTAATAGAAATAGTCCAATCTCCCCTTGTTGAGATCATCCGGCAGCCAATTTCCTGTTGATGATCTTGTAGTCTCCTTCTGAACCATTGACAAAATAAAGGTGCTCAAGTAGCTTGAAATAGCATTGCCACAGTAGTAGAAAGAACCACCAATGCTCTTCATGCTGTCCGGAACCTCCTTGTAAAACAATTCATACACTCCCACCACTCCGAATGGGATTGACAAACCAGATATGATCAGTTGCGGGACCAACCACCCCCAAGATAGTGGTGAGACAAGGAGCCCTGACTTTATGGCAACGGTCCTCCTATGTTTTTCAACAATTGCAGATACAACCATAGCTAGTATGGCAATGACAATGCCAATCGCTATTCTATCAATATTTGTTATTCCACCTTCCTTTCCAGTGAACTTATGTAGGACTGGAACTATGACTTTATCATAGATCACTAGCCAAAGAGAAGTGGTGAGCAAAGCTATGCCGATGAACGATGCAGCTGGGATTTGAAAGTTAGTTCGTCCTAGGTGCCGGTTTAATTGGAGGGCTTGGAAGACTGCATAGTTTTCCATCATGGTTATGAAGACAAAGTAAATAATTCCGGCAAACCATATAGGGATGAGTCTGACAAGGCTTTTCAGTTCTTCTACTTTTTGCATGCTGCAGAGTTTCCATGGGTTAGCTGCCGTTCCATCTGGATTTATCTTGCTATCTTCACTTATTATCGCAGCTTTGTCGAGAAATCTGAGAATTATCAGGGACATTTTTCAGTATTTCAAAATAAAAGTCAGCAGCAATGGGCCTGTGAAGGAATAAAAAGTAATTGGCATTATAAACATGAAAGCCTCACTTGCCTTGATCTTGTAAACAGAACACCCAGCCACGCATGATCATGTATGAGTACTTAACCAACATAAAATATCACTTGTTACAGTGCACTTATCGGATTAATATATAGCTGTTCAGGTTGTTACGTGCTTTTAATTCTCCATGGTTTTACTCAGTTCCTTCTAACTATGTTCAGATTATGCACTGATGGGATCGGATTTACTTGTGCTTTCCAGGATTTGTTAATGAACACGCGAATAATTCTGGGATCTACTTTGAAGTGAAAACTTGCATGTAATCTTTGAGAAGAGGTGTGCTATCAACTTATTCTGTTGATTGGGTTGCCCCTATAGACTCAATTCAATTGTACTTTCAGTTTCAGTGAGATCATGAAAACTTGGCTTTATGATTGCTACATATAGCAAATAATTGAATTTTTGTTGGCAGAGATTCAGATACCCAATGAAAAGCTTACCTGAATTGAGCTGTGTAAGGAAGCTTGGATGTGGTAGATTTGCTGGGAACATAGTTGAATAGGTCAAGACCTGGTTTCTGTGGTAGTTTCAAATGCCTCTTCTTAATTGCTACCACTATAACTTGCAATACACCTGTATATGCGCTACCATCTGGCTTGACTCTCACATAGTATTTGGTACCGACCAAGAAACAGATGCATGCTATGAACATCAACGCAGCTGGGATTCCCAGCCCCAGCGGCCAGCTTAGGCTGGTTTGGACGTATACCAACACAGTAACAGAGATCAGATTGCCGACGGCGACACTCATGTAATACCAATTAAAGAAGCTATTAATCCCTCGTATGCTTGATTCTGCTTCTGGATCAAATTGGTCGACTCCAAAGGCCAAGTTACATGGTTGAATCCCCCCAGATCCAATCACAAATAGAATTAGTCCTACTATTAAGAACAGAAACTGCCCTCTTGATGGACCTTGGCAGATGCTGGTGCTTCCTGCTACACACTGAGGTGGATGCATTTGCGGCAGTGTTGTTAATGCTAGCACTAGTAACCCCTATATAATACATCCATAAACATTATATATTATGACCAGGACAAAATAAAATTGTTGTGATGCATCTCTACAACCTCAGCTTGCTTCATTTTTTCTGGTTTATATTGTGCGAAACCAAGCATAAAATTAGATACCAAGCAGCTCAAAGTGCTTGGTCGAATCTTAAACTGTTGATGTTAAAATTTCTATTTCATTACCAGAAAGGTAGAAATGGATCCCACAGCCACTGCATTATATCTGCCAGAGTACGCGTCGGAGATGATAGCTCCAGGCAATGCTGCAAAACTACTTGTTCCGTTCAGTGTGTTGACTATTTTTGTAGCGGTGTTGTTGCTCATGTTGAAGACACTGGTAAAGTAGACCAAGAGATTGGACGTTGAGCCAACATTTCCCAGGATTCCAAATGCTTCATTGCCTGCAGAATGAGGAAGAAATGGATTATTTGTTCGTTCTCGAGATGAAGGTTCAAGAGGTAAAGCACAAAAAAATTACTGGAGAAAAGTTATAGATCGATGAGCCTTATACCTATAATCAGTGGAGCAATTTTGGCTCCTCTATAAACTATTTTTTGCTCTATCGCTGCATCTTCATTGGGATTCTCCATTTTTCCTGAAAGAGAAGCTGCTTGTGGAAAAAAGTGCTTGGAATTCAAGTAATTGTGCAACGATTGAGGACATACATTTATATACATAGAGAGAGGAAGTTAGTTTTTTTTTTTTTAACAAAGGAGAGAGAAAGTTAGTCTTACAGAAGCTTCTGTAGTAACATTTCATTGCTTTCAAACTATCATTACTGAACACCTTCCAAAATAAATAAATAAGATAATTGATATTTTCAAGATCATTTTTTATTATCCAAGACAACATTGTGAGGAAACGGCATTTTTGTGCAAAAAAATTAGGCGAAAGGGATGTCTTAGCTATATCCTTGGAAATAGTTGCCCCCCCACAAAAAAAAAAAAAGGTAGAAAGTAAAAATCAAACTTACCGCTTCTTGTCTTAATTGTTAAGCAGCCTATGTGCATCTACTTCTCTCTTCCACATTTACTTTGGTGTTCTAGAAAACTAGTTAAACCTAAATGTTGTAGCAACCTTTGTTGAACTCAGAATCAAGGTTTTTGGGTTGGACAATAATGCAGCAATGGCTGCCTATGTAAGGAGGTGCTATACTTTTTAGATAAATAACCGTAAGTGCAAAAATGTAGTCTTATAAATAAGTGTGTGGGTGTGAGTGAGAGTTTAACTATAAGCAGTATCCGATTTGTGTAATCGAATGGTTCGTTATTTGTAATACACATATAAAAGTGTGAGTTACTATTGCATAATTTTATGAGTATTTTGTGTTTGGGTTCATCAAAATACTCGACATTTAATGATTTGCTTGGATTTGGCAGTGGTTGTGTGGCTGTTTCATGTAGACCCGAATAGTTGAGCTACAACGGCATTTATGTTTACTTCATATCATTGTAGTTCAGGTTTAAACATAAATCTGCATTGTTTTAGAACCATTGCTCTTGTTTATTCATTCGATGTGGATAGCATGTCTGGCAGGCCATTGACGAAACATCAATTAAAGATGATACACAGTGGAATGTCACTTTGACGGTTTACCTGCCTACCTTCGAATCTGGTACCAGCACCAGTCCATTCCTGTGCAACATGGAAGCACTGAATCACAGTAATGCACTGAATCACTATGACAAATGTATATGGCTAGGCTTAGTAGAGCGGTTGTATGTTCAGAAAATGCGTCACAAATCACAAGTTTGAGGTTTTACAATTATGATGATAGCAGTGAGACGAGGAGCCCCGACTTAATAGCAACAGTCCTCTTATGTTTTTTCAACAATTGCAGATACAACCATAGCTAGTATGGCAATGGCAATACCAATGGCTATTCTATCAATATTTGTTATTCCACCTTCCTTTCCATTGAACTTATGTAGGACTGGCACTATGACTTTGTCATAGATCACTAGCCAAAGGGAAATGGTGAGCAAGGCTATGCCGACGAACGATGCAGCTGGGATTTGAAAGTTAGTTCACCCTAGGTGCCGGTTTAGTTGGAGGGCTTGGAAGACTGCATAGTTTTCCATCATAGATATGAAGACGAAGTACAAAGTTCCTGCAAACCATATAGGGATGAGTCTGACGAGGTTTTTCAGCTCCTCTACTTTTTGCATGCTGCGAAATATCCATGGGTTTAGCCACCCTTCCATCTGAATTGATCTCGTCATCTTCACTTGTTATCGCAGCTTTGTCAGAAATCTGACAATTATCAGGGACACTTGCCATGATCTTGTAAACAGAACACCCACCCACGCATGATCAAGTACGAGTACTTAACCAACATATAATTTCACTTGTCACATTGCACTTGTCGGATTAATATATTTCTGTTCAGGTTTCACTTTCTGTTAATTCTCTCTGGTTTTGCTTACTTCCTTCTAACTTAGCTCAGATATATGCACTGATGGGATCAGATTTGCTTGTCCTTTCCATGATTTGTTAATGACTGGGGATCTACTTTGAGGTGAAAACTTGCATGTAGTCTTTGGGGTGGGAAGAGGCATCAGGTGTGCTATTTGTTAGGATATATGTGAGTAGATTTATCCACATCGATCGTGGAGAAAAAGAAAAAATATAGTATATATATAAACAACCCATAACCCATTAGCTTATATACGCTACCCTCAGTGCAGATGGGATTCCCAGCCCCAGTGTCCAGCTTAGGCTGGTTTGGACGTATACCAACACAGCAACAAAGATCAGCATGCCAACGGCGGTACTCATAATGTAGTACCAATTAAAGTAGCTATTAATCCCTCGTATGCTGGATTCTGCTTCTGTATCAAATTGATCGACTCCAAAGGCCAAGTTACATGGTTTAATTCCCCCGGCTCCAATCACCATTAGAATTATTCCTACTGTTAGGAACAGAAACTGCCCTCTTGGTGCTTCCTGCTACACACTGAGGAGGATGCATTTGCGGCAGTGCTGTCAATGCTAGAACTAGCAAACCCCATATAATACGTACAGAAACATTTTAGAAAATTATGACGAGGGCAATCTAAAATTGTTGTGATGCATCTCTACTTCCCTAGCATGCTTCATTTTTCTGGTTTATATTGTGCAAAATCAAGCCTAAAAGTAGAAGCCGAGCAGCTCAAACTGCTGGGTCGCGTCTTAAGCTGTTGGTGTCTGAATTTCTATTTCATTACCAGAAAGGAAGAAATTGATCCCACAGCCACTGCATTATATCTGCCAGACAGAGTACGTATCGGAGATGATAGCTCCAGGAAATGCTGCAAGACTACTTGTTCCGTTCAGTGTGTTGACTAAGTTTGTAGCGGTGATGCTGTTCATGTTGAAAACAGTGGTAAAGTAGACCAAGAGATTGGACGTTAAGCCAACATTTCCCAGGGTTCCAAATGCTTCATTGCCTGCAGAATGTGCAAGAAATAGGTTATTTGTTCTTTCTCTAGATGAAGGTTCAAGAGGTGAAGTACAAAAAGATTACTGGAGAAAAGTTATTTTCTGATGAGCCTTCTACCTATAAACAGTGGAGCAATTTTGGCTCCTTTATAAACTATTTTTCGCTCTATCGCTGCATCTTCATTGTGTTTCTCCATTTTTCCTGGAAGAGAAGCTGCTTGTTGTAAGAGTGCTTGGAATTTGAGTAATTGTTCCAAAACTATCAACTTGCTGCTTCTTGTCTTAATGATTTGCTTGGACTTGGGCTAAAGTCTTTTAGATTCTAAAAGACATAGATTGTTCGTTAACCTTTTAGATTCTAAAGTCTTATGGTCCCGAGTTCAGACATAGATTACTGCATCACTTTTTGGCTTCATTATCCAGTTTCCACCATATGATATTTCAGCGTTAAAGCTCTACTTATCTTGCTTGAAATCTCTTGTTTTCTACTTAATGCTGCTTATCTGTTACTTCTACCACTTTGTTAAAGCAAATGAACCAGGGAATGCGCTTATTTTTTTCTGGGGTTGTGTACTGACTGGGCTATTCAATGGCTTTTATGTTTACTTCGTGTCCTCGTAGGTCGGGTTAAAACATAAATCTGCTTTGTTTTAGGAACCATTGCTCTTGCTTATTCATTCAATGTGGACAGCATGTCTGGCAGGCCATTGACTAAACATCAATAAAAAGATGATACAAAGTGGAATGTCACCTTGACGGTTTACCTGCATACCTTTGAATCTGGTACCAGCACCAGTCCATTTCCGCGCAACATGGAATAATGGATGGTTCACAATAATGCATTGAATCACTAAGGCATATGTATAGGGCTAGGCTTACTGTAAGTTTTAGAAAATGCGTCACAGATCACAGTTGTGAGGTTTTACAGTAATGATGATAGAGGTTTTCCTGATCTAAATCTAAGACTAGTTTCACCGTAGCTTAGGTTATAACGTCTCAGTTTGGATGGTGTTCTTTGGGAGTTGGTTTTTACTTATTGTCATCATTCTCTTACGTGATTAATTGTAACTTGTTGAACCATGACGATATTGGTTTTGGGACAGCGTTGTAAACAGTTTCAGAAATATGATTATACCAGCATGTCCGGATCATGCGAAGGAAAAATACACATATCAATTCATAAACTTTTAACTTCATACCAACTGTTAGTAGTGTAACTGGTGAATGGTGATAATCTCTGGATGTTTCGATAGCTCATTTGCCCATTTTGCTGTTTTCAGTGTTTCTTTCCTTTGGTTTTGGGAATGTATTTGGTGGAAATCCAATCTCGCTCGTAACTTCAACATAAGCTGTTTTTTTCTCCTTTTGTGTGTGTGTGTGTGTTGAGGTGACCGTGCAATTTATTTTTTCTTTCTTCCTTCCCTGCAGCAGTGATATTTTACTTTATTTGCTGGCAAGGAAACAATGCATGCTCCTAACTAGCTAGCTAACTAAAGTGTATATAGGGGAGGGGCATCATTTGTTCAAGTGATCTATCTATTGTAAACTTACTTTTTTTTTTTTTTTTTATGATTGAGAACCGTTGCTTGTCTGTCTATCTTAACTAAGAATGGGACAATTTTTGTCAGCCTACTCGCCCTTGTACAAATCGTTGAAACTAGGAGCCACTTGCTTTTACATCATTCAATTAAATTTGTTATCAACAAGTTTTGCATCTAGCTTGCATATCTAGTCCCTTAAAAAAAAAAAAAAAAAAAAAAAAAAAAAAAAAAACCTTTTCTTGAAGTATCTTTTCTCCTTCTCTGTACAATCCAGGTCTGGAAGATAACAAGACAAAAGGAATAACATGCTGATATTCCCTGTGGCCTTATTGAACTTATTGTCTCAATCGACTCAATCCTGATGTGAATCGTTTTCTGGAAAGGACTATGTGAACCTCCAAGTTTTTGATCTAAAAGGGGATTTAACATACCCAACAATTCTTCAGCCTTTGTTGTAGTTATCTATGATAATCTTGTCTGCTATGGTTTACTCAAAGGAAACTGGACTCTTTATGCAGTCATGGTGTTCCTGAGCTCTTGTCATTTCCCAGCAGAGCAATTCCTCTTGTTAATGTTTGATCTTGATTATTCTTTCCCTTTCTGTTTTAGGTTACTCTGTTTATGCTGTGGAAGGTTATATATTCCGACAGTAACTTTATGGGCGGCATGACAAGTTTAGCGTTTCATTTTCCAGTTGTGTCGGTCTCTGAGGTTTGGGATTTTACCGATTGTTGTTTTTTTCACCAAAAAATAAAGAAGACACCAGCTAAAAGCTGGTGAGGTTGATCCACACAAATAGTTTCTTCTGTGAAGGAGATGTATGACATGTTTAAAGAATTATTATGTCAATTCTAGAAAAATAATTGATTAAGATTCACGATTTAATCTATCATTAATATCTCATAATAATTTTATAAAATATAATATTTAATTATATTAAATTAAATCTCGAAATATATGACGTAACAAAAATTAGTTTTCAAGAATTAAAGTCCACGACTTGCTTGATGTGTGACTCGGGGGAATGGACTTACAGCACAGTACCGCAGGAAGTTGTAGCATTGGTATAAAATATGTGGTCTCCCTTTACCAAAATCAATAAATATGATCGATTACACCATAGATTTGACTTTCCAAGATCCATTAACCACACCGATACGTTGAATTAAAAATTTTGTTTAAGATGATAGCAAACCTACTATCATTCGAGTAATTAGGTCATTGATAACTATGAATTTATATTCCGTACATAGAACAAAGAGTTGTGACAGAGAGATATCAAGATATGTATTTGTTTCGTTTTATAGTATTCCTCAAAATGTTTCGATTCGAGTATGTGTTTGCCTGTTTTGATCCGATGCTTGCCTCTATTGGATCGACCATATCTTTTCTCAATGCATCCAACAAACAACTCACACCCCCCTCCCCCCAAAAAAAAATAAAATTTCTAGGGTTTCCATATCGCTTTCGATTCACTGCAAAAGAATCACATTTCATCATCGATGAACAATGATTCCATCAATTTTCGAGCTCGTAGATATAAACAATGGTATTGAATCCTACACCATCCACTCTTACATCGTTCTACCAATATGTTTCATTGATTCTCTTTGATTTGTGTTTCTGTTTATTCGATTTTAGTGATGTAAATACCAATGCATTACGTTTGAACCCTAGAGTGCTTGTACTTGATTCGTTTTACGAAAATGTTTCTGTTTATTACATTTTGTGTTGATGGGGAATGAGGAATGACAGTAGTTTTCTAGTTGGCGAGTAGTGATTCAATGAGCAAAATAGATTTCACTTTGATTCTGATATCACGGTATTAGCAAGGTAATGTCGAGCAGAGATCTGATGTTAGGAATTTCCCTTTATATCATCGTTCTTGAATGTATTAATGGGATAATGGTGAGCATTATGATTGGGTATATAGATTGTGATAAATGTACTTCTGAGAAAAGATTAACGTTAGTCTAGAGTTTGCTTTTGTTGTTATGGGTACATTTGCTGATGGTAGAAAGGTTACGACCAGGCCTGTCGTTAGGCTATGACTTGTCTGAAGTTTTAAGAATTCTGTGATGTTTCCTACATGGGCACACATTGTTCTGCACTACATTGGATGGGCAGAGTTCTTGATTCACGATCTGATGGGCCATCCATATCTGTTTTCTGAAACTGCGGCATGAGATGATAGAAATCTCATCGAAACTCGCTTAATTCACAATAAGCTTTACAATGTAGTCACAATCACATTCTGTGTCTAAAATATCTTAACAACAGAATTCTAACCAGCCCAAGGTCAGCAAGTTTGATTCTATCCCCACTCTAGGTTTTCATAGAGCTGATTCCTCGTCGTAGCATCTGTATTAGTTTTCCATCTACTAGGCAAGAGATCTCCATAGATCTGGGACTGTTGTCTTATCTAAACTTCTAGCTCTTTCAGTTTGTTTGCTTCATGGTTCGTATCAGGAATAATTCCACTGAACCCCTTTGAATTATACCACTTTGCACAAGCCATGAAGTAAACGAGGTTTACGAATTGTAAACCAGCCATCAAGTAATAGAAATAGTCCAATCTCCCCTTGTTGAGATCATTCGGAAGCCAATCCCCTGTTGATGATCTTGTAGTCTCCTTTTGAACCATTGACAAAATAAAGGTGCTCAAGTAGCTTGAAATAGCACTGCCACAGTAGTAGAATGAACCACCAATGCTCTTCATGTTGTCTGGAACCTCCTTGTAATACAACTCATACAGTCCCACCACTCCAAATGGGATCGACACACCAGCTATGACCAGTTGCGGGACCAACCACACCCAAGATAGTGGTGAGACGAGGAGCCCCGACTTGATAGCAACAGTCCTCCGGTGTTTTTCAACCATTGCAGATACAACCATAGCTAGTATGGCAGTGGCAATACCAATGGTTATTCTTTCAATGTTTGTTATTCCACCTTCCTTTCCTGTGAACTTACGTAGGACTGGCACTATGATTTTATCATAGATCACTAGCCAAAGGGAAGTGGCAAGCAAACCTATGCCGATGAATGATGCAGCTGGGATTTGAAAGTTGGTTCGCCCTAGGTGCCGGTTTAATTGAAGGGCTTGGAAGACTACATAATTTTCCATCATGGATATGAAGACGAAGTACAAAATTCCTGCAAACCATATAGGGATGAGTCTGACAAGGCTTTTCAGTTCTTCGACTTTTTGCATGCTGCAGAGTTCCCATGGGTTAGCCTCCGTTCCATCTGGATTGATCTCGTCATCTTCACTTATTATCGCAGCTTTGTCGAGAAATCTGATGATCATCAAGAACATTTTCAGTATTACAAATAAAAGTTAGCTGCAATGATTCTGTCAAGGAATCAAAAGTACATGGCATTATACTAATAAAAACCTCCCTTGCCATGCTTTTGTAAACAGAACACCCAGCCACGCATGTTCAATTATGAGTACATAACCAACGTAAAGTTTCAATTGCCACAGTGCAGTTATCTGTTCAATATATTTCTGTTCTGGCTTTTACTTTCTGTCATTTCTCCTGGTTTTGCTCATATCCTTCTTACTTTGCTCAGATATGTGCACTGATGGGCTCAGATTTTCTTGTCCTTGCTAGGATTTGTTGCTGACCAGGCGAATAGTTTTTTGGATCTACTTTGAGGTGAAAACTTGCACGAAGTCTTCGGGGTGGGAAGAGGTATGTTATCAACTTATCATGTTGATTAGGTTGCCCCCCCCCCCCCCCCCCC
>LIEC01006023.1:54568-113884 GCA_001925005.1 Drosera capensis
CCTATATACTCAATTTCATCTCACTTGCAGTTTCAGGGAGGTCATGAAAACATAGCTTTATGATTGCCACATATAATAAGTAATTGAATAAAGTTTGGTAGAGATGCTTAATGAAAAGCTTACCTGACTTGAGCTGTGTAAGGAAGCTTGGAGGTGGTAGATTTGCTGGGAACATAGTTGAATAGGTCAAGACCTGGTTTCTGTGGCAGTTTCAAATGCCTTTTCTTAATTGCTACGGCCATAACCTGCAATAGACTTGTATATGCGCTACCCTCTGGCTTGACTCTCACATAGTATTTGGTGCCGACCAAGAAGCAGATGCATGCTATGAACATCAATGCAGCTGGGATTCCCAGCCCCAGCGCCCAGCTTAGGCTGGTTTGGACGTATACAAACACGGTAACAGAGATCAGCATGCCGATGGCGACACTCATGTAGTACCAATTAAAGAAGCTATTAATCCCTCGTATGCTTGATTCTGTGTCTGGATCGAATTGGTCGACCCCAAAGGCCAAGTTACATGGTTTAATTCCCCCGGCTCCAATCACCATTAGAATTATTCCTACTATCAGGAACAGAAACTGCCCTCTTGATGGACCTTGGCAGATGCTGGTGCTTCCTGCTACACACTGAGGAGGATGCATTTGCGGCAGTGTTGTTAATGCTAGCACTAGCAAACCCTATATAATACATACAGAAATATTTTAGAAGAAGAGATTTATACCTTTATGATCAGGACAAGTTAGAATTATTGTGATACATCTCTACTTCCCTAGCATGCTTCATTTTCTGGTATATATTGTGCAAAACCAAGCAAAAAAATAGATGCTGATAAGCTGAAAGTGCTTGGTCGCATCTTTAACTGTTGGTGTTTAAATTTCTGTTTCAGTACCAGGAAGGAAGAAATTGATCCCACAGCCACTGCATTATATCTGCCAGAGTACGTATCGGAGATGATAGCTCCAGGCAATGCTGCAAGATTACTTGATCCGTTCAGTATGTTGACTAAGTTTGTAGCAGTGATGCTGTTCATGTTGAAGACAGTGGTAAAGTAGACCAAGAGGTTGGAAGTTGAGCCAACATTTCCCAGAACTCCAAATGCTTCATTGCCTGCAGAATAAGCAAAAAATTGATTGATTGTTCTTTCTCGAGATGAAGGATCAAGAGGTAAAGTACAAAAATTTACTGGAGAAAATTTATTTATCGATGAACCTTCTACCTATAATCAATGGAGCAATTTTGGCTCCTTTATAAATTATTTTTCTCTCTATCGCTGCATCTTCATTGTGATTCTCCATTTGTCCTGAAAGAGAAGCTGCTTGTGGTAAGACTGCTTGGAATTTGAGTAATTGTTCAATCAGTGAGGACTTATATATGGAGAGAAAGCTAGTCTTAGACTTTCTGTAGCATTTCATTGGCTCTCTTGCTCCTAAACTATCAACTTGCTGCTTCTTGTCTTAATGATTTGTTTGAACTTAGCAGTGGTTGTATTACTTCTGGTCCTGTTAGAACTTTTTAGCCTTGTAGATTCTAAAGTCTTATGGTCCAGAGAGTCCAGACTTAGATTACCGCATCATTTTTTGGCTTCACTATCCAGTTTCCACCACAGATTCTAAATATCACTTTGACTGTTTACCTGCCTACATTTGAATCTGGTGCTAGCACCAGTCCATTTCTGCGCAACATGGAAGCGGGATCACCATAACACATTGAATGACTAAGACAAATATATAGGGCTAGGCTTAGTAGAGCGGGTTGCAAGTTTATAAAATGCGTCACATATCACAAGTGTGAGGTCTTATAATTATGATGATAGAGGTTTTATGATCTAAATCTGCAACTAGTTTCACGATAGGCTTAGGTTATAACGTCTCAGTTTGGATTGTGGTCTTTGGGAGTTGGTTTTACTCAAGGTCATCATTCTCTTACGTGATTAATTGTTAACTTGTTGAACCATGCCGATATTGGTTTTTGGCCAGCACTGAAAACAGTTACAGAAATATGATGATACCAGCATGTCCTGGGCATGCGAAGAAAAAAGCATAAGTCAATTCATAAATTTTTAACTTCATACCAACTGTTAGTAGTGTAACTGGTGATTGTCTCTGGAAGTTCTATAGCTCATTTTCTTCAGTTTCTTATCGCTGTTGTTGATCAATACTCACATTGCACTGATTAAATTGCTTGCTGATGAAATTGCAAGCTGCACTGCTCGCGAACAGCATGAGGTCATTGGTGGTGAAAATAGTTGGTTGGATCACTTCAGCCCTCCACCCAGCGCAGTTTGTATTCTTGTTGTTTATTTTGCTGTTTTCAGTGTTTCTTTTCTTTGTTTCCTGAAATTTTGGAGTTCTAAGGTCCAAATTGATTCCTCTTCATGATTTAGTTCCTCTGGCTTGGTACCAGATGCATGTATTTGTTCGCTAGTGTGGTTCACAGATACCCTAGATCCCCAAACCTATTGATTTGTATAGCTGTTGCAATTTGTGAACGAATTTGGTGCTAATCCAATCTGGCTCTTAATTTCAACACACACTCTGAATGCTGTTATTTATTTATTATTTGGTGGGAGATCAGCATGCCGACCGCAACACTCATGTGGTACCAATTAAAGAAGCTATTAATCCCTCGTATGCTTGATTCTGCTTCTGGATCAAATTGGTCGAGTCCAAAGGCCAAGTTGCATGGTTTAATCCCCCCGGCTCCAATCACCATTAGAATTATTCCTACTATTAAGAACAGAAACTGCCCTCTTTGTGGACCTTGGCAGATGCTGGTGCTTCCTGCTACACACCGAGGAGGATGCATTTGCGGCAGTGCTGTTAATGCTAGCGCTAGCAAACCCTTTATAATACATACAGAAACATTTTAGAAGAAGAGATATATACCTTTATGACCAGAACAAGTTAAAATTATTGTGATGCATCTCTACTTCCCTAGCATGCTTCATTTTTCTGGTTTATATTGTGCAAAACGAAGCAAAAAAATAGATGCCGTGCAGCTCAAAGTGCTTGGTTGCATCTTAAACTGTTGGTGTTCAAATTTCGATTTCAGTACCAGATAGGCTCAGTAGAGCGTGTTGTAAGTTCAGAAAATGCGTCACAAATCACAAGAATGAGGTTTTATAAGTATGACGATTGAGGTTTTTATTATCTAAATCTAGGACTAGTTTCACAGTAGGCTTAGGTAATAACGTCTCAGTGTGGATGGTGTTCTTTTGGAGTTGCTTTGACTTATTGTCATCATTCTCTTACATTGTTAACTTGTTGAACCATGCCGATATTGGTTTTGGGACAGCGTTGTAAACAGTTTCAGAAATATGATTATACCAGCATGTGCGGGGCATGCGAAGGAAAAGCATAATTCAGTTCATAAACTTTTAACTTCATACCAACTGTTAGTAGCGTAACTGGTGATCCTCTCTGGGTTGTATAGCTCATTTGTTTTAGCTTCTTATCGGTAGTGTTGATCAATGCTCCAATTTGCACTGATAAAATTGCTTGCAGATGAAATTGCAAGCCGCACTGCTCGTGAAGGTATGGAATGCACTATCCAGCATGAAATTGATGCTGAAGAGCATATGATTAGATGGTTGGATCATTTCAGCTCTCCAACTGGTGAAGTTTTTTTTCTTGTTGCTTTATTTTGCTCTTTACAGTATTTCTTTTCTTTGGTTCCTCAAAGTTTGGAGTTCAAAGGTCCAAGCTGATTCCTCTTCGTGATTTAGTTCACCTAGCTTGGTACCAGATGCATATATTTGTTCACTAGTGTTGTTCACAAATACCTCTAGAGCACCTGACCTTTTGGTTTCTATAGCTGTTGCTATGTGTGAATGAATTTGGTGTTAATCCAATCTCACTCTTAATTTCAACGTTCACTATAAATGTGTTTTTCTCTTTTCTTTTTTTTTTTTTTTGGTGGGGTGACCTTGCATTTTATTCCTTCCTGCAGCAATTATATTTTGCTTTTCTTTCCTGGCAAGGAAACAATGCATGCTTCTAACTAGCTAGCTAGCTAAGTGTTTATAGGGGAGGGGACTTCGAATTGTTCAAGTAATCTATCTATTTGAATCATTGTAAATTCTCTTCTAAAGATTGTGAAGTGTGAACCGTTGCTTGTTTATCGTAACTTAGAATATCATAATTTCGGTCTGCCTACTTGCCTTTGTTCAAAATCATGGAAACTAGGATCTACTTGCTTTTACGTTCGATAAAATTTATTAACAAGTAATGCATCTAGCTTGTAAATCTAGTCCCTTGAAATATCTTGAAGCATCTATTCTCCTTCTCTGTGCACTCTGGCCTGCAAAATAACAAAACCAAAGGAATAACATGCTTGGTATTGTCTGTGGTCTTGTTGTCAAACTTTGACTCGAAAACACTGTATGAACGTCTGTATCTTTGATCTAAAAGGGGATTCAACATACCCAACAATTCTTCAGTCTTTGTTGTAGTTATCTATGATAACCAAGAAGCCACATTAGCATGGAATACTCCTCCTGTTGGAACCGGGAACCAATCCTCAGGAGGATAGATGGGGAGATTCAGGTGAGATCCAAAATTTTCATAGCTAGAACGGATAGAACTGAAAATGTGGCACTTATTTTCTTAATGAAATCTGGTTAGGATTTGCGTCTAAATCGGATGCTATGGAATCCATGCCTGTAGCACAACATATACTAAGATACCTTGTTGCTGCGAAACTTTAAGAACTAGGTCCTATATTTCGCAGCTTTACACGAGCCACCAAAGGGATTTCCTTGAGAATTGAACTGTAATTTGCCAAACTGAACACCTTGCACATTTTATTCTTACTATAAGATGGAATGCTTTCTAATGAAGATGGCACGATCACATTACAATCCTACTTAATCTGCCATACATATACCCTTTGTAAGAATGGTATCTCCTCCCAACAAATCATGCTTTAAACGCCTAGTTTCTCTGCAAGCTTTCCCTCAGCGCCCACATCGGGATTTCCACAACTCTCCTTGTACCTGTACCACCTAGCACATGCTAAGAAATACACAAAGTTTACTAGCTCCAAAGCAGCAACTAAGTAGTATACGTAGTCCAGTCTCCCCTTGTTCAGATCCTCTGCGAGCCAATTTCCGGTCGCTGCTCTGGCAGTGACCCTGTGAATTATAGACACTAGGAAACTGCCTAGGTAGCTCGAAATTGCTAGTCCACAGAACAAAAATGCACCTCCCATGCTCCTCATGTTCTCGGGGACTTGCTTATAGTAGAACTCGACTAGACCGACCATAGTGAAAGCTTCTGATAGTCCAGCTACGACCAACTGTGGGACTAACCATGCCCATGACATAGGGGATATGAACTGTCCTGATCGGAGAGCGAGAACTCTCCTCTTCTCCTCGATAACACCTGAGACAATCATGGTAATCACAGAGATAGCCATCCCAATACCAATCTTCTGAAGTACTGTTATGCCACCCTCTTTTCCAGTTTGCTTCCTTAGTTTTGGGACAATGAGTCGGTCATAGAACGGTAACCATATCGTTATCACGAGCATTGAGAAAATTATGGTCGAGGCCGCAGGGATTTGGAAACCGTTTTGCATGGATGTGATGTATCGGTCCATCTGTAGCGCTTGGAAAACGACATAGTTCTGTTGCATTATTACCACGATGATGTAGTACATGATGCCCGATATCCATATGGGGATTATCCTCATTATGCATTTCACTTGCTCTACTTGCTGCAAGCTGGAAAGTTGCCATGGGTTGGCAGCTGATCCATCTGCGTTGATCTGGTCTTGTTCGGTCTTGATAGCAGCTTTGTTTAGGAATCTGTTATCAGTCATACAAAAGTCGATCAGGCACTTAATGTTGTTGGTTACTGTGTTAGTTGCGCAGAGTCATCTTGTTTGCCAATCAAATTAATTTAATAAATGTGAAAATGATTTTCTTTCCTGATTGGTCAAGTCTTATTTTTATGACTTGTTACACATCTTAGGGTTTGATAATCTGTCTAGAAGTATTAATTTATGCCTTTGATTTATCAATTCTGTAACATAACCGGAACAAAAAATCTTCCAGATATGCTAATCTTCAAACTTTTGATAGATGTTTGTTATCCTGATAGATTTGTCACAGATTTATTACATTATAATTTCGACATATCATGCTCCAGGATTGGAATCTAGATAAAGCATTAGACAAAAGGGTCCACGGATCTGACTGATGTTTCTATTGATTTTGACTCATTCTAACTAGCCTGACTGAAAACTGGTTGTTGAACTTGGTGGAGTCAAATGTATGACTGAAGATTGGTTTGGCTCGGATTCAAAAGGTTTTTATAGTAAGTGATAAGCATTCGCATTTATAAAGTGTTTTTGGTTTTCTGTTCAGCTCGTTTCGGAATATTAGGTCTTAAAGTTTTATCATAATAAGCACTTGGAAGTGCTTATTAGTACTTTTGATGGAACAGATGTGACTTGGAGAAGTGTGAATAAATTAATTTGATCACACTATAATGTCTGAACTTCATCCCTTTTAAAAAAAAAAAAAGCATTTTAGTCATTATAACCATTATGTATACAGTTTTTCATCACAGCCTTGAAGGAAGTGGATGTCTCAAATCTCTTAATAGACAGGTGCTTTATTTTAATCTAGTGAAGTATGAAACAATTATTAATCGAGTCTAAATTATAAGTGGTGCAAATCCTTTTAGCCAAGTTTGAGTTTTCATAGACTAAAATATAATACAAGGTCTCCTAATTTTTCATCTCATCTCTCTGTTGGCTTTCGGTACAGTTCCACTCATCCTAAAATGGCGTATATGGAGACTAGTTGTTGGACTGGATGTAGTCAAATGTTCTGAACATACTTTCATTGAACGTTGATATTTCTGTTGAGTGAGTCAACTGCCAACCAAACAATTATTATCACGTATACGGATTTCATACACTTGGAAGACTTGGAGGGATATATCTCCTTCTATCTTCAAATATGTTATTTGTTCTGTTCTGTTTTTAAGTATTTTAATCAATACCCTGTAGTGCAACTTCCTTGAATCATTTCCCACTGCCGGACACGATTTTGCTATCTTTGACAGCACCTTTTTTTGGGGAAAAAAAGTTTCTTTGTCTTGATATGGTAGAATTGTCTAGTTAGAGACAAAATGGATTGTTGGATTATGGAGATAGGCGATTGGACTACAATTTTTTCGGTGCCTATTCAATTATATTGGTTGCAATGAATAGATGTATTTTTGTTGCTTTCTAGACTAGATTGTACCGTAATGGTTTAACCAATCTGAATATCTATCTCTGTTCTTGAAGGCTTCGACTACATAATTTTCTAGTTACTTGCTACTAGATACCTGGAAGTTGGATCCCAGCATAATTAATCTAGGTAATGATATTCGTCACATCTGTATTAGACAGATAGATATTTGTTTTGCCGTTGCTTGAGCATGATTCTCTTATAGGCAAGGCTTTTGCTTCTGGTTTTAACTTGCTTAGCGTATCTAGAAAAGATAGCTAGTAATACTTTTTTCCAGTGCTGGATTATAGCTTGTGTGATCTTCGAGCAGGATTATTTTATGATTTTCATTTTGTTTTATTGAGGTTAGTCTAATTCTAGATGGCTATGCTTATCATATTTCGAAAATTTGTAACCTATCTTGGACCCCCCTATCTTCCCTGTGTTTAGTGTTTTGAGGACGTGTAGTTTATCATGATAACTTCTTCATATCAGACCCTTCATACTTTTTTTTAAAAACTTTTTTTCAATTTTCAGATAACCTTATTATCAATTACTACCTGGTGCGACATGCTAACAGCAATAACAATTGTGTTTTAATTGCACGAAAGTTCCAGTGTAACATAGTAAATGCTCATTGTCAATTAGTCGAGTGTATTATATTACTATGCTGTTAAAAGCAATCTTACTCATTTTCATGGAGTATGATAATTATTACTCTCTCATAAACCTTGCAATGTTTTGACTCTGCATATGTGTCGATTAAACGTAGTTTTTTTTGTAAATTTATAGTGAAATATCAATTGTTGTGTAAATTACATACTTTAACCTAATATATGTTGCGGGACGATCAGACGTGATTTAATGTGAAAACAAAACTTGTATTTACGTGTATAAAATACGTGCAGGTTGCAAAATTTATGGAAGGGGGGAGTACTACTAGGTGCGATATGCTAACAGATAACAAATGAGATTGTTGTATACTGAAATAATTATCTAATGTGCATAACCATGATTCCCATAATTAGCTAGTAGCATAATTTACCTGAATTGATCTGTGCAAGGAAGCCTGGAGTTGATGGACTTGCTTGGAACATAATCAAACATGGCGAGGCCTGATTCTTTCAAATTCCTTTTCTTTACTGCAGCGGCAATCACCTGCACCACGCTCACCAAGGGACTACCTTCTGGCTTTACCACCACATAAATCTTGGTCCCGATGAAAAATACAGATGTCGAAAGGAACATAAGGAAAGCAGGAATTGCCAGCCCAATTGCCCAGTTGATGTTAGCTTGGACGTAGACAATGAACGTGACAGATATCATCATCGCGAACGTGAATGTGAAATAGTACCAATTGAAAAAGCTAGTAATGCCTCTTTTCCCCAATGCTGTTTCCGGGTTGAACTGATCAGCACCAAATGCCAAGTTGCATGGCCTGATTCCTCCTGCTCCGACCACCAGCAGGGCGAACCCTCCTAACAGGAAAATAAACTGCCCGGTGGTCGGTCCATCGCAGTTTGTTCCTGGGGCACAGTGAGGTGGATGGAGCTCTGTGATTGCTGCTGTGAGTGTTAGGACTAGCATACCCTTCACAAAGAAATCAGTAACAGATGATCGATGCAACTGGACAGATGAAACATTTCTACGTATATATATGCTCCTGTTGCAAACTCCTAGGGAATGTTACTGTAATCTTTGTAATCTTGATCATTGGTGTGAGTGCTTTGATTATCTTCTTCTCTTGCATTTTTTATTGGCTATACGTGATTGGGTTGAAATTGGCCAATAATATGAGTTGTATCAAACTCTTAGCGATCGATTCCTGGTAATACTGTGTCAGAAGGGTTCTACTATGGCTGTTTATTTCCAGTTTCGGCTAGCTACTGATTTTATTTCCAGTATGAATCTGAACTAAATGAGTTGGTGTTGTACCAGGAATGAAGCTACCGAAGAGAAGCCCAACGCAGCATAACGTCCAAAGTAGGTGTCGGCGAGAAAAGCTCCGATCAAGGTGGCAAAGTTGGCAGACCCATTGAAGATGTTCACAATATTAGTGGAGGTGATGCTGGATAAGTTGAACACAGTGGTCAGATACACCAATAGATTGGTGGTTGTCCCAATAGTCCCCAACTTCTCAAAGCTTTCATTGCCTGCGAAAAGAAAACAATCATCAAGGTAAACCATATTGTCTTCATTCTTTCAACAAAAGCGTAAATCATAGGTTTTCTTGCTCACCGATGATATACGGCATCGCCTTGACTCCTCTATAGTTCGGCTTTGCATCATCGACGGTGGCATCTTTCTGTATTTTCTCCATCGATGAAGATGATGATACTAAGTGATTTTTGTCTCCCTCTCTGTTACTTTTTCTTCTTCCCTTCCTTTTGTTTTGCGCTTCTGTCTAATTTTTCATGCTAGTTATTTGTGTGCTGGAAGTGAGTGGATGAAAGCAGGTATTAATAGTTGCTCGCTTGCTCCATTTTGGAAAAAAGATAGGTTAGCTTCTCGTATTTTTCAACAAATTCCTGACGATAGCGACTGAAGTCACTCTAAGAGTCTCGCTTTGATTATTCTGAATCTTGTTGATTATTCTAGGCTAGAAAGAAAGAAAAAAGAGAAGGAAAAAATAAATAAAATTAGTTTGTTGAATATGGGTGTAATCTTTTGTATAGAATGGAATGGAGAAGTTGGGCGTTGTCTGTCTTATAAAAAATAGATATATAAATATTTAACTAGACGCTGAAATAAATTTTATGATTGTGCTCGTGACATCAATAATGCATAAGGCATAGGCACCTACAAATTTTTTTCTTATTAGCTCCTTGGAAGAACTCTTATAGAGTTGGCGATCCCTTCTAGTGAGATTTACCAATGTCACTATCCGTCTTTTCTCAAGGGAAATAATGACTGGAATCCAGATTCCAATAGCATACATGTATGTTGGAGTTTAAGTGATGAATATATACTGAGTGGGAAGGTGACTGATTGAAATAAAGGGGACAAAATGTTTGGTGGTAGAAATCGATATTTCCATATTGATCTAAGTTGAGGTGCGAAGTCTAAAGGCAAATTAATGTGCCGCAATTGCTTCCAACTCCTTGTAGCCTGTAGGTGTGATGTATGAAAAAAACTCAGTGTTTGGACCACTCATCCATATATTGTGTGATTTATGAGGCATCGTGTATGTTGACTACTAGGCACTCTATTGAGAAATACCAAAACCGCATAGATCTAACGGTGCCCATCCTGAAAATTGCCGGAGGTCGCTGTGTCCAGTTACCTGTCTACTCCGAAGTATACAAAAATAGAATCCGATGAGGGTTCCGTAGGTGTTGAAATTGTCGAAAGAAGTTCAATTTGTTATGCACGAAAGCGGTGTGACGTACCGAAAGAGTATGTCACACACGCTACTTTCAGTCCTCCGTTGTTTATCACTGGCCAACTCTACTCCTCACTCATTTTGCATGAGTTCGAGGGATTTGTTGTTTCAGGTTAACAATGTGTTTACCTCATCAGAAGAGTTCGTCTTGCACTCTATCACCGTCCAGCACCGTCCCTTATTAGCCATTAACCGTCTTTCAGTCTTTTTGGACATGTGAATTCGTTGTTTGCTGTGTATTTGATAGAGTCCAACAGTATTGTTGTTGATACACGACTCATTATTGTTGCAACCTTGTAGGAGATTATCTGAACCGCATGTTCTGTTTTAATCAATTGACCAAAAGCTATGGATTTGGATGGATGAACTATCGTAACATAACCTTCCCAGAAGATAGTCTTCGAGCATCCAAGATAGTCTTCGTTCCATAACCTTGGTCTGTTTTATGGGATAAGTTTGCTCACTGATCTAAAAGCATCCACAATCGTTCAAGGCAAACAAACTCAAAAAATAAGATAAAAACACTACAATCGAAGAGCCTTAAGTTTTTTGAGAGGTAGATGTACATAATGGTTCTTCTTTTTTCCCTGCCAAGCGCCAAATTCTCGAAGATGATGCTGATGTGGAATGGCATGAGCAAAGAGGAGAAGGAGTTGAGACGCTCAAACAAAAACTTAAACAGGGGAATTTGTAATTAAGGTCCTTCAAATTTAGTGGATAATTTTTTACACCATTGTGTCTAATTTTTGCAATGAAACCTTGATAGTAGAGTTTTTCAGGTAAAAAAAACTCAAAAAATAAAATAAAAAATACATTTTCTGACATGAAGTACAATTACGGAGTACTTTTTACTTAAATAACCCCACCTATTCACGGGTTCTTCGTGTAACAAATAGTCCAGACCATCGAGCATCTTGCTCGAGATCTAACACATAGACAGCCCCTGCAAAAACATCCAAAACATACGAACAATTCCAGCCTATGACAAACTCGTGTCTATGTAAACGATATAACCACATTACGGCATTTCCTGAGTAGATTCTCAGGAGACTTTTACCACATCAAAGTTCGTTTCGTGCATGGAAATCGCGTTGAGACCATACAACTTATCCGACGTCGACGACTTCCTAGCCTGGGCGAACGACGACGAGGTGATCCGATGGAGCAGGCTTACTCACCACCCCACCAAGGAGAGCGCCATCCGATACTTCGAAGAGATAGTGATCCCACACCAATGGTACCGGGCCATCTGCCTCGACGGGAAGCCAGTAGGCGTCGTCCTACTGGAACAGGGAGCAGGCGAGGCCGGTAAGTGTAGAGGAACCTTGGGATACGCTCTCGGGCGAGCATACTGGGGTAAAGGGATAATGACCGAGGCCGTGAAGATGGCGCTGATCATGGTGTTCGACGAGATGCCGGAGACCGAGAGGGTCGAAGCTGTCGTCGATGTGAAGAACGTTGCGTCCATGAGGGTTTTGGAAAAGGTTGGGTTCTTGAGGGAAGGGTTGCTGAGGAAGTATATTGTGATTCATGGCAAGGTCACTGATGTTGTAATGTTCAGCATTTTGTCTACTACTGATGCAATTGGATCAAAATGATGTGCCACGCAGTTCTTTGTGACACTTGCTGTTTATTGTATGGGTTTTTCTTTTTCTTTTTCTTTTTTTCCCTTTTTTTGTCTAAGGCGAAATAAATCGTATTGGACGGATGGCGACAAACAGGTCGAAATGACTGATGTTCTATTCTACTTGTAACATTTTCAATCGTGGTAACATGTATTTTTATAAGTTTTTATTTTCGTTAACAACCCACGAAAAATATGTGACAGATCCAAAATTAAATTCCATAACTTTAACTATTATTAATACGTCACAAACACGAATCAAAATTTATATCAATAAATATGTTGGATAATCATGTAGGTGCATATAAATTTGGAAGGAGTGAGTACTTGATAATGTTTAATATCAGTTCCATCCTATTATAATTATATTTATTATCCCATCATAATTATATTTATTATACACATAAATTTAGATTAATTCCTTTTTATTCAAATTATAATTCTCAAACATATAATATTTTTCTTTCCATCTTATTTAATTCTTAATAACACAAAATTTTTTAAATATGAAAAACTTATAAACAATTGGAGACGAAACAAAATGATAAAATGACTTATCAATATAAAAGGAAGGGAATAATAACGAAGGATTGTCCTGATGAGAAACAACTCGTTTCCCGGCCATGTGTTGAAAATTCAAACACCAACATCATTGGCCCAACATCATCGGTAAAATCTAAGATCATTCACTTCAGCTTTTTTTAATCTTATTATATTATACTAAGATATGGTGTTTTTAAAAAAATAGAGATTTAGAGTTTGACTCCGTCACCTAACATATTCTTTATATTAACTCGTTATATTATTTTTTATATTTTTATATAATAATTTATCATCTCCATTATATTTTTATATATTTTTATATAATTTGTTATCTATAAGCCTTTAATTCAATTTTTTCATTATTTTATTATTATTGAAATTAATATATTTTTAATGTTATTAAAAAATTATACTTATAAATAATTTTTTTGTTCCTTTAAAAAAATTAGTTATTCATTTTTATAGTTATAAATAATTAAAAATAATGAGAAATGTGGTGTAGAGAATGCATGTTTCATTCCCTAGAAGTGGGAATTTGGGTAGATATAGGGAATATGATGAGGATATGGATGAAGATAGAAAATCTTCTGAATGGATCAGTTTTCACAAAAAAATCTTATATATAAAAATAAAAAATCACATATTTAATCAATTAAAATAATATTGAAAGATCAACTCCATCCATAACCTTTTATTTTGGATTGTCATTTCAATATTTTGATAACCCAGATGACAATTTTGAGGTAAAAAGAAATGATGTTTTACTTTCATGATTATTATTGTCATTGTCAAAATAGAAACAATAATTAGATTAACAATTTTTTCATGGAATATGAAAATCAAGTAAGGATTTGATAGCATTATGAGATATTTATGTGGATTGTGACGTATGATATGTTCGTTTGTTTTATCTAATTTGATAAACAAAATGATATAATCATTTTTTGATTATTCTTGAATATTAGGATTTAGATAAAAATTTATATTTTGATTATCAAATATAAAAATAACCCCGTGAATGAGCCATCCATCTGTGCAAATCTAAAATACAGTAGTAATGTTCCAAATCCAAACAAGTAAGAAAAGTTGAGGCGGTGAAATCCCTGAATTGGGTCTGGTGAGGATAACTGATTGTGTTCGTTTCTATACACTCAAATGAGCACAGTTACCAAACAGGGAGAGCTAGGGTTTCACCGAACCAACATAGAAACCGATCAAAACTCCGACCACTCTCCCTGCGCCGGCAACAATGGCCGGGATCGAGCCCGACACCGGAAACATCACCACGAGAAGAAGCCAGAGGCGTAAAACAATCGATTACAGACTCCTAGAAGCTGGATTCTTCACTGAAGAAGATGAAGAAGAAGAGAAGAAGAAGAGAAGGGTTCGAAGCAGAAAGGGGGAGAAATCAGCATTAGAAGAAGCGATTGACGGCGGCGATGAGGTGATGGTGGAGGAGGAGGAAGTGGGTCGTGGGAGGATTTTGGTTCTTGCTCTTGGAGGAGAGGGTTTGCAGAGGGGAAGTGATTGCATGGAAGGTGTTTGTGAAAATGTCTCTGGGAGGGATGGTGCTGGTGTTGGAGCAGGGAGGAAGAGAGGTGCAATGGGTGGTGGGTTAGTGGAGGATGAGGGAGGGGACGTAGGTTTGGGGAGTGTCGGTGATGAGGTAGAAGGTGTTCGAGGGAATGATTCGGAGATGAAAACGGGTCATCGAGGTGGCAGGAGGAGAAGGGGAGGTAAAGGATCCAGAGAGGGGATTGTAGGGGATGAGGGGAGGAATGTAGGGTTTGGGAGTGTTGGTGATGCGGTAGAAGGTGTTGGAGGGAATGCCGGTGAAGGGAGAAGGGGAGGTAGAGGATCCAGAAAGGGCATTGTGAGAGAAGTTGAGGACGCGAATGGATTAGTTGGTGCGAGTGGTTGTGGTTCGAGGAGCTCAGCTGGGGTAAAGCGATTGAGGAGCAGGGGTGTGAAGAAAGCGGTCGAGGATGAAGGTGACGACGAACGGAATACGTGCCACCAGTGTAAGAGGAATGACAAGGGAAGAGTTGTTCGATGCACGAGTTGTAAGAAGAAAAGATTCTGCATTCTGTGTATCACTAATTGGTACCCTAATGATACGGAAGCCTCGTTTGCTGAGGCTTGTTCAGTTTGTCGCGGTAATTGTAATTGCAAGGCTTGCTTGCGTCTGGAGGGTGAATCTGGGAGACGGATTCGGGAGGGTCTGAAGTTGAATATCAATAAGGAGGATCAATATAGGTATACCATGTACATGCTGAAAGCTATTCTCCCGTCTTTGAAACAATTCAATGAGGAGCAAGTAGCGGAGAAAGAGCTCGAAGCGAGAATCCAAGGGTTTCCAATATCAGAGGTAGTGGTGGATGAGGCTAAATGCTCAGGCAAGGTACGTGTTTATTGCGACAGCTGTAGAACTTCTATTGTTGATTTCCATAGAAACTGCCCGCAATGTGGCTATGATCTTTGCATTATTTGCTGCCGGGAGATCCGTGAGGGGCATCTTCGCTGTAATGAGGTGGATGCAAACTTTGAACTTGTGAAACCGGAAGCTGATGACATGGATGGCAGGAAGCCTTGCCGTCAAGATAGTAAGAAAGTTCAAGAGGTGCCCGTGGAGACAGATTCTGGAAATCATGAACAAGTTGATCTCCAAGGAAATGAGGAGGATGTGAACATGGAACTTGTGAAACGGGAAACCGATGACATGGATGGTGGAGAGCCTTGGCCCGATACCGAGAAAGTTCAAGATGTTTCCGAAGAGACAGATTCTAGAAATCATGCTTTTCCACTGTCTTATTCTAATCTCAATCAGGATGGTAGCATCTCGTGTCCTAAAGGGTGTGATGGTGTCTCTCTGCAGTTGAAGCGTATGCTTCCTGTGGATGTATCAGAGCTTGTGAAGAAGGTAGACGAGAAAGTCGCGTCTTCCAAAGATGTGGATATGTCAGATATAATTACTCGGTACTGTTCATGTGTTGGTTCTTCTCAGGATAGTGAGCAAGCAGTTGGAGATGTAAGAAAAGCTGCTTCTAGGGATGGCTCTGATGATAATTTTTTGTTCTCCCCTGCTGCAATTGACATCCAACATGAACATTTGAAACATTTCCAGTGGCACTGGGCCAGGGCTGAACCAGTGATAGTTAGGGATGTGCTTGATACTGCAAATGGCTTGAGTTGGGAGCCAATGGTTATGTGGCGTGCTTTTCGTCAATTACACATGAAAAACAGAAAAAATTCTCGCCGGTTAGGCGTTGAAGCCATCAATTGCTTAAATTGGTGTGCGGTAGACATCAATATCCATCACTTCTTTGCAGGGTATTCATCGGGCTGTTTTGACAACAACTGGTGGCCTCAGCTATTGAAATTGAAGGATTGGCCACCTTCTTCCGAATTTGAAAAGCACTTGCCACGACATAATGCTGAATTTATCAAGGCCTTGCCATTCAAGGAGTACACTCATCCAAGCAATGGTGTGTTGAATCTTGCTACCATGTTGCCTCCAAAGTGTCTGAAGCCTGATATGGGGCCGAAAACATATATTGCTTATGGCATTGCAACTGAGCTGGGTCGTGGAGACTCTGTAACTAAGCTTCATTGTGATATGTCGGATGCCGTAAATATTTTGACACATACAGCAGAACTGAAGCTTGAACTTGCAAAGCTTGGAGTCATTAACAAACTAAAAAAGAAGTATGCAGCTCAAGATCAGAAGGAGTTTCATGGTGATACAGATGTTACTGATCCTGCACCATCAAGAAGTAACCAATCCCCTAAGCATGTCCCAATGATCGGAGAACCTGTTTTCCCTCGTCCAAATGGTGAGGAACCTGGAACGGATCAAGGAATGGATGATACGAAAGATCAAGATATTGTTATTCCTTTCAACCAAGTGGGATTTGTCCATCCAAGCTCTGAATTGGAGGACCGAGCAGCTTCAAATAAGTTGATAAAAAACGAGAGTCGGCCATGCGTCCTGCAAGTTACTGAAGCAGAAAAGAACGAACCTATGCAATCGGATGAAGTTGAGGCCGCCACTTTGGAATCAAATGAAGAAACCGGTGTTCTGCATATGATGGAGCCAAAGTCTGAAACAGGCCCATCAAATGCTGAATTTCAGGATTCTGGGAGTAAGCATAGGACTGATGCGAACTTGGAAGTCAGTCAACCTTCTGAAAGTGAAGAAGTTTGTGGAAGCTCTTCGCTGCAAGAAGGTGGTATATCTGTAAAAACTATTACTGGCAAAAAGAAAAAGAGACGTGCACGGCACAGTAAAGGGCGACCTAAAAAGAAGAGGGATGATTTGAAGAAGTCCGTCGAGGATGAAACTTGTGCTGTGGGTTGTGAATCATTTGGTACCACGGATGAGGAACTGCCAGAGTTACAGTCCGTAGAGGGTGGTGCTGTTTGGGACATATTCCGGCGACAAGATGTCTCCATTTTGCAAGATTATCTTAAGAAGCACTTCAGGGAATTCAGGCACACCTACGGTTCCCCGCTGCAGCAGGTGGTTCACCCTATCCATGACCAGACATTTTACTTGACTGAATACCACAAACGAAAGCTCAAGGAGGAATATGGAATTGAACCGTGGACATTCGTGCAAAAACTCGGAGAAGCTGTCTTCATTCCCACTGGTTGCCCTCATCAAGTCCGGAACTTGAAGTCATGTATCAAGGTTGCTATGGATTTTGTCGCACCTGAAAATGTGCCTGAGTGCATACACTTAACTGAGGAGTTCCGAGCCCTGCCGCTGGATCATTTTGCCAATGAAGACAAATTAGAGGTGAAGAAAATTGTTCTTCATGCGGCAAAGAAAGCTCTGGATGATTTGGACATGCTGAGTTGCAATGCAGAGAAATAAGCGGTTTTTTTTTACTAGGTTGTATTTGGAGAGACGATGGTATGCTGATTGCAACAATGCGGTACATGTTTTTATCAATGTTTTAGATTTCTGTGTTGGATCTACGGTGTTCATATATGCTCGTTCCTTTCATGGTAATAAGAGAAGCAGTTGACTCGACTACATTTGTTTAGTTGCTGTTGTCAGGCTATCTAATTTCTTGATAGAAATGTCGGTGATCACTAAATTTTCTCCTATGGTAAGAGAGCATATCACAATCTACATATGCACGTTTTAGGATGTTGTAGAAATCTCAAGTCTCTGCAGCTTCATTTTGTTGCATCCATTGATCGGTCTTGGTTCTGCCCAGGTGAAAGGCGGTTTATACTGTACAGCTTTTGATGGTAGGTAGAACTCTTTTTTTCTTGCCATCATTCTGTCGATTGAGCTACATGGTGAATGCAATTACGTAGTACTACTACTACCTATCCTGATGCATTCTGGTAGGAAAGGATTGTTCACCCTCAGTTTGGGTATAATAAACAAGGAGTTGATATTGGTTCGCCCACCGATTGTAAAATAATGTTATATCGGGTGACGAGTTTGACACATGAATGAGATATTTCATGTCAATAATGCTTTAGTTGTACGGTCTATTCTCGATAGATTGTTTTATTATTTACATCTTTATTTTACATTCCAAATGTTTTAACTCTAGGGTTGAAAATGGATATCATTGCGGGGTTATTTTTGATGATTTTCATAGGCATAGTTATTGTAGGAGGGCCCCTCTGTCAAAATTATGCTGTGGAGTCCAATAAATGGGTGCTTTTTTCAGGGTTCCCAAGGCACAGCTACTCCGCTGCGTGCCCTGCCTCCATTACTTTATCTTATGTATATCTCTGACTATGGATTCAAACGTTGAATATGCAACCATCTTTTTTGGTCTATCTATGTTCTATTTTTTCACTGGTTCGAAAACATAGCCTCCCTCGCATTTTGAGAAAGATATAAGCATTGATTTGATAGACGTATAATGACGATTAAATGTAATTTTTTACAAATTTATCGTGAAACATCATTGATTGCGTAAGTAACATAATTTAACTTAATGCATGTTACGAGACGATCAGATATGATTGGATATGAAAACAAATTTTATATTCATAAATATAAAATAATATAAAATACGTATATGTTGTATTTTTAGTATGACGGAATGAATAGCTATATTAACATTAAAATGCTTGAACTAGGAATCTATATTGTGATTGAGTAATGATCTTTTATTGTACATATTCAATTGAAATATGTGTTGCATATGCTCGTATTCAAGAGCTTTGTTTGATGGGCATATAGAAGAAGGGAAACATTATAATTCTATTTTGAAAACAATTTCTATAAGGTTCATAATAGGTTGTGAACTTTATATAATTTGTCATTCTCAAACCTTGTCCAGTATACGTGAACACCTGGGTTTCTTTACTAAACGTGCATTAGTATATTACACGGATGAATAATCGTGTTGGTGATTCTTGCCATGCCGTGTTCCCTTGACATGGTGGTAAAATTTTGGCGAGTACTTCACCTCAAGGATTCTGCATATGGTAACTGTAGAAAATGGTCTGTCCAAGTTTGTTGAGCTGTATAAAGAAACAGGCGTTTTTCCACTCCTTTATTCAAACTACATGCCAGACAACTTTATTTTCCCTCCGTTCAGCTTTCCATGCCTTTTTCCCCCTCTTCAAATTGTGTACTTTTTTACCCTTTTCAAATGCTCCAACCCAAGAAACAAAACCAAAAAAATTCACCTAACTATTCTCCAAATCTGCCCATTAGGTCTGTTCAGGTAATTATGATGGTGTTTTATGACTGCTAATCAGCTTCCTTAGTCACAGCTCAGTGCCCAGCGCACAGCAATTACTGCTACTATTATCTCACTGTTCAGAGCACTCACCATTTTCTTCTCTGTTGGCTCTTTTCTCTCTACTCAAAGAGCTCAAGTTTGAAGAAACACTTGAAGAAAAGGAAACCCATTTGCATAACAAGATTGCAAATGTGTTTGGTGAGGGTTTTGTGGTTGTTTGCTGGGATTTTGAGCACTTGTTGTCTTGCTCTTACACAGGATGGTAAACTCCCTTCATTTCAGCTCCCATTGTTGTTCCGTGTAAAGTTGTGATTTTTTGGACATGTTGCTTTTTGTTGAAGGTGTGACTTTGCTTGAATTCAAGAGCACTTTGAATGATACCAAGGATATTCTTGGTGATTGGAAGGACACTGATGAATCTCCTTGTAATTGGACTGGGATCTCTTGCAATCTACAGGACCAAAGTGTCACTTCTATGTATGCCAAGATTTGTCCCTCTTGCCTCTCTTTCTCTTCCATTTTGTGTATTCTAAACTTCTAGTCAGACATTTATGTCAAGGATGTCTTGTGAGGTGAGATTGTTCGCTATTAGTAGAGCATTTGACGTTGGTAAGTAATTTTGATTTTTTTTACCTTCATGTATGATATTAATATGATTATGGCCAGGGTTTGTCTTTGTTGGTTCTTGAGTGGTGCTGATGGTTAATTAATGGTGTTTGGTGAATTCCAGAAACCTGCCTTATATGCAACTTGGTGGAATTATATCTCCAATCATTGGGAAGCTGGATAGGCTTCAGAGACTGTGAGTTGCAAAATCTCTTGAAGATCTATTTGCCCAAGTTTTTTTTCTTCATGGGAGCAAAAGTCTTTATGGATTTCATTATTGTTCTTGGCATGAGCAGGGCCCTTCATGAGAACAGCTTACATGGGACTATCCCAAACGAGATTGCCAATTGCTCTGACCTTAGAGCACTGTGAGTGCAGAATCCTTTGCTCTCTTTTGGTTCTAGACGGAATAGGAAGCGTGAAACCGCAAACTATTTGTGAACGTTGCTTTGTTATGTAGGTATTTGAGGGCTAATTATCTACAAGGAGGCATACCATCCGAGATTGGAAACCTTTCTTCACTCACCATACTGTAAGATATTGATACTGCTAATGTCTCGTTCTATTCTCAAGTCGATATGCACTACTTTTGCTCATTTAGTGGATGGTTGGATGCTACTAGGGAGTTGTTTGCCTGTCAACGTATTTCTGAGTGATTCTTGTGTATGGATTAGGGACGTGTCCAGCAACTCCTTGAAAGGAGCTATACCTTCTTCCCTAGGCCGTCTTACAAGACTCCGCCATCTGTATGTCTTCTTGGAGCTCAATTAGATTCAGTAGTATTAGATCTATGTCCTGAGCAAGATCTTGGACGATTGCAGCTAATGCTTTTTCTTTACTATGTTTTTGCAGGAATTTATCTACAAATTTCTTCTCTGGAGAAATACCAGATTTCGGAGCTCTTAGTGCATTTGGCAATAGCTCGTAAGTTTGACTTTGCTCTTCTTTTGTCTGGTAGGTCAGTTTTGATTTATAGCTGTTGATTTTCTAGCAGTCCAATGGTGCTAGGAATTTTCAGGTTGGCAAAGCTTTATTTAGCCCATGGATAGTATCATTTTGTTAAAATATAGCAATGTTGTTCCAATGAGAATCATGCTATAATACGTCTATGTGATAAATCAATGGCTAGAAGATTGTCACCTAGGTTGTTTTCTTGTGTTGGGATTAGTGTTCCATGTTATGTAGAATAGGCAAAAAAATGAAAATAGTTATTTCCATTATTAAATATGGCATGTATTTGGCAAAAGGCATATTTTGGCATGAATGAAGTTGGCCATTGGAGTACAATTATTTTGAGCTATTGTTATAATATAACATGTCTATCCATATAGCCAGTGCATTAGACTTGCTCTCAGTGCCCGGTGATAAAATGAAAGATATGTTTGAGAGAGCTTTTTTAGTATGCTGCAGAGTCTTCCGTTCTCAATGTAGAGTTCTATTGTGGCTTATAGCTTAGCTTCGTCTCCTGGTACATCAGTCCGAACTTTTAGTAGCCAGTATTATGTTGTGTTTGGTACTCAGTTTGTACTGTACTCAGATGACTTGAATAATGAGGGATTTATACTCTGTTCCAAGAACTCACAAGGCCATAAGGCCATAGTAGAAATCCGATGCTGAATTATAATTGCAAGCGCCATCTGATAATCATCACCTTCCTACTATCTTCTTGGTTTATATAATGATAATTTGTTCCGTGCAGGTTCATTGGTAACCTGGACCTTTGTGGCCGTCAAGTTCATAAGCCATGCCGGACCTCATTAGGCTTCCCCGTGGTGCTACCTCATGCTTCCAGTGATGAAGCTTCAGGCAAGTTGTATGAAACCCTATTCTCTATTGTGAACTTGATCAGGAATCCCATAGACTTCACTTGGAAGAGTGGTTCTTGCTGCCTAAGCTCAGTATTATTTTGGCCTTTTTGCAGTCCCTACCAAAAAGTCATCTCATTATACCAGAGGGATTATTATTGGTGCAATGATCACCTCGGCCGTTGCGCTGGTTGCGCTAGTTTCTTTCGTGTGGGTTTGGTTTCTAACAAAGAAGGAAAGAGCTGTGAAGAGATACACGGAAGTGAAAAAGCAAGTCGAACCAAAAGACGCAGGTACTATCCTGTTGAGAAAGTGTTCAAAATTTTCAAACGATCAGTTTAAGCTTTTTTTGGTTTAGATATTAGAAATGGTTACCCTGTACTTCATTCCTATAAATCTTAGCGATCCTTCAACTGATTCTGGAAAATTGTCTTTTGAGCACAGGCACCAAGTTGATAACCTTCCATGGTGATCTTCCATATCCTTCATTTGAGATCATAGAAAAGCTAGAATCTCTTGACGATGAAGACATAGTAGGTTCAGGAGGTTTTGGTACCGTCTACAGAATGGTAATGAGTGATTGTGGCACCTTTGCTGTAAAAAGGATAGATCGTAGTCGTGAAGGATCAGACCAAGTGTTTGAGAGGGAATTGGAGATACTAGGCAGCATCAGGCACATAAACTTGGTTAACTTGAGAGGTTATTGCAGGTTGCCTACTTCGAAACTTCTTATCTATGATTACTTGCCCAATGGCTGCTTGGACGATTTCCTGCATGGTAAGCTCCAAAGTATACATTTTGTTCTCTTGTTTCCTCTTTTTTATTGCTATAAAGTTATATTCATGCTGTAGAAAGAGGTGATGATGAAGAGACTTTGAACTGGAATGACCGTCTAAAGATAGCCCTTGGTTCTGCTTGCGGGTTGGCATACTTGCATCATGACTGCTCCCCAATAATAATTCACCGTGATGTAAAATCGAGTAATATTCTCCTTGACGAGAACTTAGAGCCCCATGTATCAGACTTTGGCCTGGCCAAGCTTCTTGTGGATGAGGATGCTCATGTTACAACTGTTGTTGCTGGTACATTTGGCTACTTGGCACCAGGTATGTTCGTCCATGGTTGAAAAACAATCTTGGAAATGTCTGCAATTTCTGAGCACATTATCCCTGGTACTTATCTTGGCGTTCGTTTATAGAGTACCTGCAAAGTGGAAGGGCGACCGAAAAGTCTGATGTCTATAGCTTCGGAGTTCTCCTCTTAGAGCTCGTGACAGGAAGAAGACCCACTGATCCATATTTCCTCGCGAAGGGCTTGAATGTGGTCGGTTGGGTAAGTTCATAGCTTCTATTCACTTGGCTGTTGGAAAATTAGACCAGCAAAGACACTCCGACAAAAACGAACTTGATTTCAGGGTTTACACTGAACTTTTGGTGATAATATGAAATCTACCTGCAGTTAAACACCTTGCTGAAGGAGAACGTACTGGATGACGTAGTGGACCCAAGGTGCGGTGATGCGGATGCAGAAACGGTAGAAGCTGTTCTAAACATAGCCGCCAGTTGCACCGAACCCAATCCTGATGATCGGCCATCGATGAATGAGATACTGCAGCAGCTCGAGCAGGAGATCATGTCGCCTTGTCCAAGTGATTTCTATGAGTCTCAGTCAGATCACTCTTGACCAGTACAAAGCTCCACTGTACTAAAATTCGATGGCGATTTCATAATGTTTGATCAGAACTTCGGCTGTTTTGAGTGCTGGCAGAACCAAATTGTATCAGGATAAGCTCCTGGCATTGGTCCCTTCGCTAATTGAGCTTCCACTACAAACCCAATCCTCTCTCTCGTCGATCTCAGCTCTCACGAAAATTGAATGTATAAACTCTTGTGTCGTTCAATTTATTGTATTTATCGGGACAAAAGAAGTATCTTCGTTGGGCTCATTATCCCTAACAAATTTTGACAATTATTATATTGACTGCTATATATGGCATGAAAAATGGCAATGGCCATTTTTAACACACATTAAGTTTTGTGAACATTCAAAAAGAAAAAAGAGAAAAAACATGTATCCCTCTAGCAATCATTCATCAAATAAAAATGCCAAATTATAACAAATTACCATTGGAGAAACATTAACATTTATAACATTTTTTCACTATTTATAATCAAAATATAACAATGTTTATATCAGAAGAACAAGTGTCATTGAACTTACTCTATCGACTAGTTTTGACATTACAAGGAAGCAGTGGATGAACAGGAAGAGTGAAATACCATCAGCAAATTTTATTGTCTTGAAAAGGGAGTCGCAATCTGATTATTCTTCTGATTGTTTCCTTGCTTGATGTCAATGATAGAAAACTCATTTTAATTATGCTTTTTGAGTTGTTGGATTTGAAACATTGATAACGAATAGGATTCCAACTTATAACTTCAATTAAGGTATAGTGATATCGTGTTACAAATAAAGCAAGACACTGATAGCAGAAATGCACCTTAACATAAGAAAATAAAGAAAATTAGCATTCTCCATACTATATTATATTGGTACTTTTTAAACAAAAATTCACAAGGGAAACAGCACAACAAAACTCGATCCAATATACAACAAAGCCCACTGTCAACCCAGCCCAGTCTATTCTCAATCAGCTTCCTGCAGCCCATCAAGCACAACCGAGCCCACAAACAACCCGGCCGCTCCAACACCAAGCGCCACCGCAACCACACCCTTCACAGCCACCAGATCCTCAGGTATCAAAACCACGGCAGCGATCGCCGCCACCAACACCGGCAACGCCGCAGAGGCAAGTACCGATGGCGACAGACTCGCAGTCTTCTCAAGCAAGCTCAGCAACCCTAGCTCCTCCGCCTTGGAGAAAACCCCTAGTTTCTCGATCGAGGAGAGCGTGAGGCCGAGATCCTCGGCTTTGGAGAGGAGTCCTGATTTCTCGACGGATGAGAGGATTTTGCGTGATTCTAGGGATTTGACGACGTCGAATTGGACTTCCTCGCTGGTCTCTGCGAAGAGGCCAGCTCCGTACCATTGTTTCTTCCAGTTTGGATCGTACTTGTTCAACTGAAAAACATATGACCAGATCGGAATAGTGTGGAGGAACCAACTCTATCAAAAATCTAAACCAATGATAGAAGTTTCGGAAATGTCAACAGATTGGAGGTGAAATTAGGGTTTTACCTTCTTTTGAGGAGCCATGGCGAGGATTTTCGGGGTTATGATGGTGCGATGATGGTATGATCTGATGAGATGTGAAGATGGAGAAGGTGTGAATCCAGTGATGGTGGACGCCATTGATGATTAAGGAACTGCAGATGATGATGAGTTGGGATCTGCTTTTTGTGAATCGAGGATTTTGGTTGGAGAATTCGATGAGGTTTGATGATGAGTGGAGTGGCCACTGTGTAGAGGTTTCAGCCAAGCAAATGGGAGCGAAGATCTGTGTGGACAACAAGGAAAGATGAGGGTTTGACAAGGAAGCGGTTCGGACCGGGTTCGTGTCGGGCCTAATTTTATGTGCTCCAGAATTGAACTTTGGGCATGATCTTGGTCATTCTAGTAAAACTCAAATCAGTTTATGTTCTCACGTTACAAGTTTATAAAAACATCATGCAGTGGAGCACATGCATCTTATGAGGTTTGACAAACTACGCCTGATGAAACATGAATTGGAGGGATTACCGGCTGACTGTAACTTAACTACGTTCCAGTTAGGAAAAAAAAGACAGATTTGCAAAAGAGTGCAATGGATGACGAAAGAGATGAGTACCCAGTTGCACATTGCTGAAGAAACCTGTCTCCGGTTGGCGCTGAGGCCGTAAATCATAGAAGCAATGCTTGGCTGCTCGTACAAGATGTCATGCATCCTCTGCTTGTATAACACGCACTGCATGGTGATAGAGCTGCATACTCCTTGTGTACCCAGTTAGCTTATCAAAAGCCATCTATAAGTTCAACTTATGGTACATCCGCATTAGCAGTTGTCCATGGAAGCTATCAAGCAGACAAGTCAGAGCTAGTACTGGTTCTGCCAACTCTGTCCAATCCCTCGACGAGCCTCCTCTTAGCGGACTTAGCCCTATAACACCATATCTCGAAGGCTTCACTCAAATCTGGGAACTTTAGTAGTTGATTGCCCATCCAATCTGCCAAAATCTCAGCTTGATCGGTCGATGGCAACGACAGAATCAATGAGACCATTGATTCTCGATGTTCTGGCACAACTCGTCATCCATTTTGTAAGGCTCCCTCAAATCAAGGAGAGGCTTCATCTTCCTGATGGAAGGCATCCATGTTCTGAGAAGATGTACCCTGACGGCAGGAGGAAGGATCACATTGCCATAGCCGACGGCTTCCAAGACCTTCGTGGTTACTTCAATGATCTTGGTCTTTAAAGCCCACATGCTAGACTCAAACTTTATGTCGTCTAACACGCACAAGATATTGGCTGAGATGTCAGCCCAGCTTGAGACAAAATCCTTCATCAAACAGAACCTGGGAAGTGTACTACATAGCCATATAAGATCGGCTAGAGCCTGCAACACTCTAATTTCTAAGGCCTCTGGGTTGATGAAATCTGGTTCTGAATGAAGGGATGCCATCGACTTCTGGAACAAGGAAAATACATTGGAAAGTCCCACTTTAATCTCGGACTTGACCATTTCATCGGATGTAAGTGGCTGTGTTTCATCATATTCCACGAGCATGTGGTCAACTTGTTCTTGTGCAGAAGTTTTGAGCTCGTCGCCAAAAGGATATCATGGTCCAGAAATGGATGTGGCAACCTGGATAGCGGCAACAAGGACATTTCTAGTAGCATTCACGTCCACCGGTAAGGTCCGGGCTAAAATGGGCATGGCCAAAGGCCCCAGTGCTGGAACCGTTTTCGTTATCTCTTCCTCCTCTTCATCTGTCCATGGACATGCTTCTAGGTATTGAAACAGCTATGGATTATTTCTTCGCATTGTAGGACTACTGCAACCTTAAGAATATTGAGAGCATACTTCACAGATTTCCATGAGTCCACAAGCCTCGGAGCTGGAGTACGAAGAAAATCCAGAAGCTCAACATGATCACTGAAATCACAATCCAGGCAGTGAATTTCAATGCAATGGTAGGTGTTTGAAGAGGATAGTTGATCAGCAAAGAATTTACTCTTCGCTTTCAAGTCAGTGGACTTGTACAAGAAGAGTGTGGAACTCCCGCTTGTAGTCCTTAAGCAAACTGTAATATCATCAGCAGTCTCATTACCAACTACACATGGCGCATCAGCTTCAGATTTGTCATCCATGTAACCGGAAACATGGCAAGATTCACAATCTATCCAATCGAGAAAATGTCCTCAGGTTTCAGCAGCTGGCTTTAAGAACCAAAGGCAGGAAGAATCAAAGAGAAACTTGGTGAGGTCAAGTTATCATTACCAGAGTGAAGAGAACCAAGTTTTCGACAGAACAAATGAAGAAATTGCCGAGGAGAGTGCAAACTTTCAAGCAAGATCTCGACGAGGTTGTAAATTAAGTTCTCATTGCTATCTAGGTCTAGCTACTTGAAGCATTGAGGCATCCTTCATCAATTTTTTATCTTTTCAGATGTTCAATGCTTTCAGCATTTCGCGACATTCCGGGAGGAAGCGGTAGTGAGGTAGGAGTATAAGTTCCTGTTATAGGTTGCAGTGCATGGAAATGCATCTTAACCTTATCAGGAACTATACGTCTGAGAATTCTTACATGGTTCGAATCCGATCACGGGTGGTGGACTTATTTTTGGGGGTGCTGTGCATAATTTGTAGTGAACTGGGTCAACGATTGAAGTACTATTCATGCTGAATTACTGACGACAAAGAACCTGAGATAACAAGTCCTAGATTCCATTCAAAACTTGGAGAGCGTTGAGATTGAGATTCTTGATTCATTGAATCTAATGAAACTTTTACAAGAAAGATCTAATGAGACATATGCACTTGACAGAATCTAGCAACGAGCTGTCCAAGAACTCAAAGCACGCTCTAGCACATGCATCAGCTCTTCAGCACTCAGCAAACAGTCTTTGACTCTCTGGAGCGCAGGTAACCACCAGCAGTGGATCATATCGAACCACAATTCCTCTCCTTCAGCGGTAGTTGTTTATTTATAATGAATTTGTTTGTCGTAAAAGATTTTATCTTCGTCCGAGTTAACATGGAAAGATATGTAGGGTAATCTTATTTTTGGAAGGTAAGTGATTAGGAAAATTTGTTGTGGCAAATAGTTTGACCGACCAAAAGATTAAATAAGGCAAGAAGATAGATCAAAGCTCCCTAATCAAGATTAATTTTACAGTCATGTTGGATAAGTTTAAACTGAGTGTAATTTCCAAATATATGTTACACCATTAAGGTGACACCAATATTTGACTGTTGAGCTCAAAATGCATTAATCCTTCATCTCAAATTGATCGTTGGTGGTTGATTGTTTTGAGATCGGCAATCAAGATTTAATGTAACTATTAGTTGGTTATTAAGATAAATTTGGATTAATTACGAATAAAATCTATAGATTTTCTATGTTAAAGATACGGTGTTAAGGTTTATCAAAAGTAAAAAAAAAAAGAATAATACTAATGTTAATGATTTTCTTTTGATTAATTTATGTTTATCCTCAGGATCATATCCATACGATGCTTATAAAGTCCCCGTCTTTAATTTCAAGTTTACTCTCTGTTTTTCATCGATTCTTCCTGCAACCATGGCTGCATCACAGCATCCAAGTGGTGAACACGTTGACAGGATAAGAACAGGACCCGAAATCCCTGCGCCGGCGAATGCCATTCTCCTAGGCGTCGATCTCTTCGGCTGTGACAAGCTCCTCGAGGGAGACGAAGCCCAATCGCTAAGAGCCCTCGAGAATAGTCAAAGACTCAATCGACGAGTGACCCTGTCGTTGGTCCAGAACTTTACTACTGCCCAATCTAGATTTGCTTCAGGGGTGGGAAATTTTCCAGGACAACGTCGAAATTATTATAAATTATTCAAATATAATTATTTTTTGAAAATGATGTATTTATATCTAAATCTAGATTTTTTTTAAAATTTTATGTATTTTTGAGGTTATTAAAGGGGTTTACGTAATCAGTTATTAACTAGATCTAATCATCGTAATTAGATGAAAAAATTAGATGTTGATTAATTATATTGAGTCTTATAAATATAACTCATTTTATTAGGTGTCATGTATATATTTTCAAGAGAAGAAAATTTCTCAATCTTTTTATATTATTTTCTAAAACAGTTTAATTATCTTGTTAATTGTGATGTTTATCGTCCGACGAAATCAAATCGGATATATTGACGAATCAGTTTAACCGGTGAAAGTATTTGTTATACAACACGTTATCAGTACGAGCCTCTAATCAATAAAGATCTAAAACCAAACTTAAGATATTTTATTATATCTGTATGTTTTGATCCATATCATAATAGTTTAATTGAAATAGTTATGGTTTCACCGTCGAATGAAATATCGCCTTCAACATGATGTGATTTATCCTTTCTATGTAGTTCATCAATGAACATTGATGCGTTTATCCCATTTTATGTGGTTCATACGAAAATGACGAGAAATTTTATATTCCTTGACGAATTTTTTCCAATAGTGAAATTTAATTTTTTTATTTTTTATTAAGGTACAATGAACGAGGTATCTTCCTTGTCACCAATCTCATTTCATGGCTATCCCGGGAGCAAGTTACGGTTTCCCGCTAGCTGAGTATAAGACTCTCGCCGACGCCACTGTCGAACTCGTTTGGCTGAATAAACTGTTACGTGAAATTCGGTCTCCTATATGCGGTCCTCCTATGGTGCGAGAACATAGGAACTACCTATCTTTCTGTCAATCCGGTTTTTCATGCCCGTATGAGACACAATACGGTAGATTTTAATTTTATTCGCGAACGGATTCAATGTCGCCTTCTCTCGTCCAGTTCGTTTCTAGTGCCTTCCAACTGACCGATATCATGACCAAGGGCCTTCATACCACACACTTTCAGTTTTTACGTGACAAGTTGAAAGTTTGAGTTCCCTCACCCTCAACTTGAGAGGGTGTATTAAGGCTATACTCAAGGATTTGGAAACGTCACTCTATCTCCTTTTATAAATCTCCTATAATTATGTATTGCACAGTATAGGAAGATTTGATATCAACCCAAACTTGGGAATTACTGTACTATATATGCAACACTCGTGAGATCAGTAAAATCATCAAAGCAAAGTTGATTAAAAAACAGACGTTTTCACTCCCTCTCGCAATCAAATTAGGGTTTCATCTAACCCCCCAAAATCAATCGCCATGGATTCAGAGGCAGCGAGGACAGCGCGTGAATCACTAGAACTAGCGTTTCACTTGTCGAACATGCTCGACACTGGACTCGATCGCCAGACCCTGTCCGTTCTCATCGCGCTCTGCGATCTCGGCTTGAATCCTGAGTCCCTCGCCGCTGTCGTCAAGGAGCTGAGGAGCGATCCACCATCGTCATCGTCGGCGTCGGCGTCGGCGTCGGCGTCGGCATCGGCATCGAGTTCTTCGAATGTCTCTTGAATGATGATTTGGATTGTGTTTTGGGATTCTGTTGATTGAGTCGTGTGAAAATGGGGTTTGATTCGTGGGTTGTTGTTGTTGGTGTGGATTTGGTTCAGTTGTAATGGAACGAAAATTTGACTTATTGAATGAAAATATGACTTGTTGAATGAAAATTTGATCGAGTTTTTTGCGGCCGATGAATTGGTTAATTCTTCAAGTGTGGTATTCTTTGTCTTGTGTTGATAGATCGTTTGTGGTTTTCTTTGGTATGAGCAACGTTATGTCAGTTGCTCGTCGAGAGACCATCAAAGCCTGTGTAATCTTAATGACGTTTTGGGGAGAGTTGTTGCCGAGCTGGTGATGCCACAATAGGAGGGATGTGCTTGATGCTCTGACAGGTTAGTCGCATATCCGTCGGATTCTGAATTTTTGATTTAGTGTCATCTATCTGTGCACAATTTAATGTTGCCTTCGCGGGTGGGTTTTGTAGGTGACTGGTTGCATCAACTGGTGATCTTTTAGATAATTTGATAATGTCGTGAAAACTGGATAGGGTTTGTCATGACGCATTTGTCGTAGCTGTTATTGATCTTATGATTTCGATTCTTCTCAGCTAACTTTCACACCTCATTATATCGAGTAATTTTCGCACGTTGGAATGCCTGGTGAATTTGAGGAAAGATAATGATTGTGATTTGAGTATTGTTTTGCTATTCTGAACTGTCTGCTGGAGTTTCCTGATAGAATTGTAGAGCATCAAGTGCTGTGTTTTATTCAAAAGAGAGAGACTCAGAACTCGATCACAACAGCTTTGTTGCTAGCCTGGTGGAACCTCATAGTCTCGTCCAAAATTCAATACTAGTATCATACTCTCTTCATCCCAAAAAAAACTTGTTTTTGGATACTATTAAAGTTCTGACGGAATGTGCTCTACAGTGTATCTGGAAACTTCAAAGGGTACAAAGCTTTTTCCAACACTACCTGTCCATTACAAAGACCTGAGATCAGAACCAGGTGTTCGGCTGCAACTCTAGACGACAAAGTGGACAAGTTTTGTTCTCCTGCAACCACTTGCTCAAGCAATCCCGTGAAACAAATTTGCAGGGAAGCAACCTAGCAGGGCCATTCCCCGGGAACCACTCCAAGCAAATAGGGCAGTCCTCTTCTTTCATCCGGTCCAGAACCCTCGTATAATCACCTGCAGTCAGTGGAAGCATCCAGGGGTCCTCGGTGTAACCCCTTTCTGTTACTATATGCTTGGTATCAACACGGAAGGGCACTGTTCTGCCACCTACACACTGATAAATCGGGTGTCCATCCATGAAGGATCTACACTGCTTAAAGATATCACTCACTACGCTTTCAGGAATTTTGAGTCTTCCGAACTTCTGCTTCACTTCAGCCCAGATGATGTGAGAACTCAACTACTTGCAAGGGAATACGAAGGTCTGTACATTCTTCTGGATGGGATACTCGAGGACACGGATATCCTCGAGGGATACTTCTTGTGGTAGACTATACAAGTGTTTGAAGTAATGCAGGTAGATATTGAGCTGGAAGGTGGCGTGGGACATAGATTTGTCGCAGAGTTCTGTCGCTGGTTGAATCTTGTAGTCGACCATTGGATGTTTGCCGATCGAAGGTAGCTGATCAGATTCCATTGGTCGTGTCCTAGCTCGTGGTGGGAGCGAAAACCAAGAAAGAAAATTGGGGGAAACTGCACAGCGAAGAGATTTTCCTTTCGAGCTGAGGGAGCTCCTGGACTGGTCTTTTATAGTTTATGAACTCTCTACTGGATGTATATCTTCCATCTTATCTTTGGTTAGTTAAATTAAAGAAAATATTGATTTAAATCTTAAAAATTTTATCATACTGAGTGTAGTTTTTCCATCGATATGGCCAGCTTGTTCAAGATGAACATATAGTATCATTATAATGCTAATAATGGATGATTTATCGGTGAAAATTTTAAGGCTATTCAAACTTTTGAAAATAATCATATAAACCAAGTTTCTTTTTCTTTTCTTTTTTCTTTTTTTGGCAAAGAACCCACGAAATTCAAGAAATTAAATACACCTTTCCCTAAAAATTAAACAGTTGGATTATCTTTATCACCTTTCTAAGGTTATCATTTAAGAGATCATGGAGTGTGTGTCTAATATTTTCCATGTCGTATAAAAAAAATACAACATTACATCATTATTGTATTATTCAAGAAACATTTTGAAAATCTTTATTATTTGTCTTAATGACGTTACGTCACTGACTTAGGGTTAAAAAAAAACTTAAATTATTATTACTGTTTCATGATAAATTTGCATAAATGATATTTGGTCGTTCCTTAAACGATTCGTAATTTGAATAACATTATCGTTGATGTAAGACAATGTTTTTTTTCATAAGACAGATAATAATAAATGAACGATTAATATTTAAACAATATAAATTAAAATTAACATGTTATCTTTTAATTATAATCATTAATTTTTTTTATTAAACACTCCTGCATGGTAACACTAGCTCTAATTCCCTATCATTAATAGTAACAAGTCATAACCAGACACATGTTTGAAGTTGCTTTCTCATGGAATCGAATCGCGCGAACCACACACCAAATAGTCTTCCCGTGCCGCGCACACACTAGGCGCTTGGAAGCCACACATCCACCAATACGACGACTCTCGTCAGTATAAAACGACATCGAGTACGGCCTTCACTGTGACAGATTCTCACTCCACGTCGGCGCGTGCTCTCCACGCTCCACTCACCCCCTTATTTCTCGCCACACGCCTGTTTCTTTTTCTTTCTTTTTTCTTTTTCATCTGTTCATATCTCAACAAATTTCTTTGATTCCTCTTCTCAATTTACTCGATCGGTTGAGTTTGTGAGATTAAAGGTGAGACTTTTGAGTACCCATTTGATTCTATCGTGGGAAATCCTTAATGTTTGTTGTTTTTGGCTTGATTTTAATCGGGTTTCGTTGTGGGATTCGGATTTGGTGTTTTGGTGATTTGGGGTTTGATTTGGTTTTGGGGATTGTTTTTTTGGGGTTTTGGTGAAATGGGTGGGTTGGGAATTGATGGTGACTCTGGGTTTTGGGGATTGATCATTTTGTTATGGGATTTGTGATTTTTGGTTAGGGTTTATTGATTTTTTTGTTGATGCAGTATGTGTTGTGATTATGTGATTTGGAGGGGTTTGAGTCATTTTGTGTATCTTGATGATGGGGAAAAATGATTTGATTTGGGATGTGAGGGCAGCAAATTCTCGAAATTTTTTGATTCATGGTTATGGTTTCTGTTTCAGGTGTCTGTTTATTGATCTAGCGTAACTTGTTCAGGAGGTTGGAAAAAGATGGGATCTGATTCTACGGATCCGAGGATTGACGAGGACGTTGACTCGGCCGATGAAGAAGCGGACGGGTTAGTTAGTAGAAATTTTAGTCTTTGGTGTTCTTGGTGGTAAATTCATGAGTTTGTTGACTAGCTTATGAGTTCTGATGATAAATTTGTCTTTCATCACGGTGATGACTCGAGTTTCCTGTTATATTAGGCTCTTCATGTTTTCTGGTTATTGCGTGATCCTTGTTAGCTAGTGATGCGATGGGTTTAAGTTAGCAACTGATGTAGTCCCTGTATGAAGGCGATTGTGGTTCTACATGTTATCCATGAGGATACCACAAGTCTGCATCTATATCTGACCATCATACATGTACTACATGCTAGATCTTTAAAGACCAGACCAAGCTGCTTATACACCAAGCTGCTTATACATTTTAGTATGTTATTTTCATGCTGTATGCTACTGTTCTGGACTGATGGTCTTTCTTTCGATTACAGTACTGTTGCCACCACCACTACTAGTGATAAGAAAAGAAAGGTTCCTAAAAGGATCTTAAAGGCGGAAAGGGAAAAGTTTAAACGTGAGAAGTTCAATGAGCTTTTCGACCAGCTTGCTGGTGTCCTTGGTGAGTGATCTCTTTTATTTTTCATGCTTATCTAAGGTGGTCTTCGTTAAACGTGTAGTCCTGGGTGTCAAAGCTCACGCATGGCAAACCTATCTTTTATGCAGAATTAAACGAGCAAACCAATGGAAAGGCTTCTATTCTACGTGAAGCCATTAAACTGGTAAACGATACGCTTTCGGATATTCAAGGCCTCAGAAAGGACAATGCTGCACTATTGTCCGAATCTCACTATGTAAGCCATTCATTGCCTTGTGCACTGCGTTTTATGATCTTGTGCTGGTATTTGCATTAGCATTTTTGTTCCCGCAAATGAAAGCTGGTTTGTGCCATCCAAAACTATGAGGACCTTTAGGCTGGGGCTTTTATTGACTACTGTGAAGTGCGAGTCAACTTGACAACTATAGTTGAAACCATTCTATGTGATTTCATGCACATTCTGATACCTTGATATCTGATGTTATACTAATCTGTTGTTCTCATTACCAGCTGACTGCTGAGAAAAATGAGCTCGAAGATGAGAAGTCTATACTTGAAGCACAGATCAAGGGCATCCAGACAGAGATTGACGTGAGAATATCACAGTCGAGGCCCGACCTCAATCAAATTCCTCCCGAATGTTGGGTACTGGAACCTACATCAGACTTTGCAGGAGTTCCTCCCTTGTTTCAACCCGTTGATATTGATCCCACTTTTCAGCAACCGCCTTTCCTAGGTCCGGTCTACATTATACCTGCAGGTCCTGATTTGCAAGCTTACTCCGAGCCTGAATTGGTGACTGTTAATCCTTCCTTGAAAGTCAGCAAGCCTCTTGCAAGGCATCCAACCTCCGATGATCCATGGACGTTGCAGCTGCTGAGCAAGTAGCTAGAGTCAGCTTCTTTGAGCCGGATAGATCGACAGTACATAGACTGCACACCGGTCTAGTCTTGGACTGCAAGATGTGATGCTATCCTTGACACTGGGTGCTCATCTCGGCCTTGCATCCGGAGATTGGATCTAGTACTCGACATGATTTTCATTTGTTTGCTGCGATTGCTGCAGTGGGATCATGCACAAGTCCGAGCATGGGAGCAAAGTTTTACATGTTTCTTCAATACTACATTTAACATGCTGGCTTGATTATGACTTATTCATGGTTCTGAATTTCCTTACTTTCTAGTCTTTTGAGGTCAAATTGTATAGAAAGTGCGACTACTTGTGAATGCCTTCAGTACTCATTTCTTAGTTTTTGGGAGACTATCTGGTTGTATCATAGTTCAGATCTCATTGTAAGTCGTTTTCGTTCTAACATGTTAAGCCCTTTGTCATTGTTTCCATAAATAAATAATATTTCTATTTTTCATGTAAAATAAATTCCATAATGAGGTCTATCACTATAGTGATTTTCACAAGTCACCGCATAAATGAAATCTTTTTCCTTCGCAGTGACGAGTGTAGCATAGTACCTACTGTGACAATCACTATAGTGGGTTAGAAAAATGTCTCAAAGCCGTCATCACACTCCTCCCCTCTCGCACCAACTGTATTAATAGTTTTCTACACTCTTCTTATGTTCTCCAAATCAGTATTCACACTACTTTTTTGACCATTTTCCTATAATCTCCAAATTAAAAACCCCAAAGTCTCCAAATATCAACAACTGCGCAAAGTGAAATCTTGACTACAATGGGAGGTGGAGGACTGAGTTTTCTCAAGGTGGTCCTCAAGAATTTTGATATTCTTGCTGGGTGAGCTCTCAATTTCCATTAATCATCTTCAATTTTTGAAATATTCCCTAAGTTGATATTTTGATATTTAATAATTTCTGAAATTTTGCTTTATTGTAGCTGTAATTGACGATTAGGGTACCTATATTTCACCGTTAATTATTCTTGGTTTGAATAATGTTTTGGTTGATGATTTTAAGTGGGTGAATTTTGCTATTGTGAGATGGTCTGATATGATTTGGTTCTGTGTACTGATTGTTTGTGTTGCAGGCCTGTTGTGAGTCTTGCTTATCCCTTGTAAGTTCTCTATTAAACAGCATTTGTTCATGTTTTTCATGATCCTTTGTTCATGTTCACGTTCACTTTGTGTTGTATCTGAATCGAATGCTTTTGGCTTTTATATGTGCATTGGTGGCATCTTGATTTCCAGATACGCGTCGATAAGAGCTATCGAGAGCAAGTCTCCCGTCGATGATCAACAATGGCTGACTTACTGGGTGCTGTACTCTATGATCACACTTATAGAGCTCACCTTTGCTAAGGTTATTGAATGGTGAGTTACGTCTTAAAAAGTGGAATCTAGCTATGTATTGTAAAGGATGATTGTGTTAATATCTGTTGATTGTATTACACCTGTTAAGTGAAACTTGATTCCTTTTGATTGAGAGTGAACTTTATTGCTAAGTCGGATTTTCTTGTACTAGTGATGAAGGAGAGGAAGACTGGCATTAAATAAATCTTTTCATGTTTGATGTAGGATTCCTCTCTGGTCATACGGCAAGCTGCTTCTAACATGCTGGTTGGTCATACCATACTTCAGTGGCGCTGCCTATGTTTATGAGCATTTTATCAGACCTGTCTTCGTGAACCCACACACTCGGACCGTCAACATCTGGTATGTCCCGAGGAAGAAGGATCTCTTTGGCAAGCGGGATGACATTCTAACAGCGGCAGAGAAATACATCAAGGAGCATGGTACTGATGCTTTCAAGGATATCATTAACAAGGTATATCCACGCTGGCTATGCTGATGCTTTCAATGTATATCTCTGGTGCCTATCTGATGGATTTTTTATTGTTCTCCTTGCAGGCTGATAGAAAGGTGAATCCAACCAGTGGATATGGATTCTTTGATGATGGTTACAGACACTGAATGGATGCATTTTCCGACCTCTCTATATGACCTGGGAAAGTTATGCTGGCCTCAAATTTGTTGCGAATGGCGTTGATGATTGTGTTCATCTCAGGTAATTATCCGTCATAGCTTGCTCGCCTTAGGTACTATAGCTGAGGCCAATAGAATTTCTGTGTACCACGGTGCAACCTGTTATGTATGATGTTTGTGAATGAAATGAAGTTCATAGTTTTTTTTGTAGTCTAGATTGTTGCTAACATGCTATACTAGTTTACATACTTACGAACCACTCCAGAGATCAACAGATCACGCTGAACTTTTATGTCACATGACAAACGTGTACAACACAGCCATGACCCTCTGCATCTCATCTATCAAAGGGACCATATTATTCTTTGAGATGCCTAAGGCTAGCATTTACCTCATTGGCAACCATGCTTTTCACATACAAAAGTTTAACAGCATCAAGAGAGGGAACAAAAAAGAGGCCTGTTAAACGTAAACAGCTTAGCTATTTGTTTCAAGATGACCAGAGTTGTATATCCTGAAATAGCAAAGAAAAGAAGATCTCCTGTACCCGATGAAACTATTAGTCTCGGTGAGCTACAATCTTGCACCAGGAAAACTAGCTACGGGAACCTTCTCCTACATGTCAGATTTTTCGTACAAATCAGATCAGTCGCGAGCTTTGCTGGCTCAGATGGCTATTGGCCATCTTCTTGGCTTTTCTCAGTCAGAGTGGTTGAAGCGTCCGGTTTGCTTGCATCAATGGTTTCGGACAGGATCTTTTGTGCTTCAGCAAGTGTGGACTCCTCCTCAGTAGCATACAGTATCCTTGCAATTGCAACAGCCATCTGCACCATGAGAAGACGAAACAAATCACAGGTTGTAGCACATCCAGCATAAAGCAAACAACCTAGGTTCCCGCAGCCTGTGTGGTTCGAGCTTTTGTCCATGGCTAGAAACCAAATCTAATAGACACAGCAACTTCACCGGTAATCATTTGTAAGGAAATTAATAGTGCAAAGTGCAAACAACTTCTTACATGTGTAATTTCTGCCTCAGGAATCTGGCACAGTTTCTCGATATCTCTTAACTTTGCAAAGTAGAAATACCTATCCTTCTCCGCTTGATCAACAGAAAGCCTTAAGAGTCATAAACTGTGAAACAATGACATTAGATGCCAAACGATACAGTGCAAGTCAAGCTGCTATTTTCTCAGTTTCTACTAAGTATTGTAAATAAACGAATAGGCAAGATGCAATTGCTTCACTTCGGCAGCCAAAAATTAACGCCAACACAGAATGAGCGAATATCAATATAGACGTCAGGGGTCATCCATGTCAATTCCTACTACTTGATTGCCATACAACTGAACAAATGCATCAAAAGTTTATAGAGAAATAATCAATGCATACCTCCTCGGATATAGCAAGAATTGCTTCAGAAGGATTGACCTCAGGTTTTTCTTGTTTAGCACCTGTATTATAATGAAACGAACTTTCTAATTTTCTTGGAGCAATGCACCAGAAAGATCAACAGAAAATGATTCCTGATTGTTCCATGGTTTTCTCATCACATATTTGTTTAAAATATATTTTTAAAGTTTTAATTTATTTTTTAAAATTTTGAAGTTTGAATGTAAACTGTTTTTGAAACAATTTACATTCTGTTCTCCATAACAAAAATACACTTTCATTAAATCATTTTTTTTTTTTCAAATTTCGCAATGTGTTAGCTTCATTGACAATTATTGTTAAGACAAAAACTGGAGATTGAGTTGCAATGTTGCTTGTTTATATATAAGCTTGTTTATATTCTTTTTTGAGGCTATATAGCCTATATGTTGCTTTCCCCTAACTTTTAAATATTGGTGAAACTAACCAAGAAAAAGGATATGTGTTCCTTGCTTGCTTGTGCCGACAGGCAGCAAAACAACAGCAGGTAAAGAAAAGAGATGATGCGGTCCAAACCCACAAGCAAAGGATCCAACAACATGCATGAAATGCTCCCTTCCACCGAATAAGACTGCGATGCATTGATCGGATACCATAATATATATAATATATATTTTTTATATATAAGTGAAATTAGTGTGAAAATAAATAAAGGAGATATTAAAATAAATTGATGTGATATAAATAAAATAAAAAATAAGAATGTTCTGATATTTGTATATATAAAAGAGAAGTAACATTTCAATTTTCGTGGGACATTCCATAAAAAGTATTGTAATTATATTGAGAAAAAAGTTAAAAAATAACATATCGTTCACAATACGTATATATATATACTCTCTCCATTTCATAATATAGACAATATTATGCAGTAATCGTTTTATTTATTACGTATTTCGATGTGTTATTTTTTGTATGTAAATGATATGGTGTGTATTTATTTTGACACGTGATTATAGTTTGTACATTACAAATTTATTAAAAAAAATCATTTGATCATCCTCGGATCATTCGTAACGCTGTGAATATTTTTGTCTACATGATTGTCTATGTTATAGAATGGAGGGAGTATCATGTATCTTATACACATCAAGATTAAGTTGTATCTTTGCTGATTCCATTTTAGTTATTTTGATCCATTTATTTTTTGATGAATATTTTGATCAAAATATTTTATATCACGTGTATTTTGGTCCATATTTAATCAAGGTTATTGATATTCTCAAGACTAAATTTAATGCCGATTAAAAATAAAAGATAAAAACGAGATATCGGACAGCTTTCCAGCCAAACATATAAACCACGCACAATCAGTGGCCCACTACTCACTGGGCTTCACAAAACAAACAGGCCCAAGCCCACAATACAAACAAAGCACACACCAGGGCCCATTCCACGAGGGTTCACATATAACCAAATCGAATCCCCCTCACTGCTTCCCCTTCACAGCGCAGACCACTTGACAATCAGCGGCGGCGGAGAACACGACGGCACCGGCAGCGACTCGACGAAACTTCGATCATGGTGCACGTCTCTCACTTCCGAAACCGTGAGTACAAGTTTCCTCCTCTATGGATTTGTTGTTGAGATTGGAAAATGTTTGATTTTTGGGAGAGATTTGGGGATAATTGAGAAGAGTTGATTTTGGATCTGTGGGGTGAGTGATCATTTCCATGAATTGTTGTTGCACATGTATTCGCTTGTTTGCGTGCTGCAAATCTAGTGAACCAGGAGGACACCATGTTTCTCTGAACCAGGAGGACCAGACAGGTGTTCGAGTCAACTGATTCGACAATTTAGAATCAACAAGTGATTGTTAACCTGAATAAGGGTTCAGATTTTAGACCCCGGTCAATGTTTACCTAATCTTCTGCTTAATTAGTGGAGAAATTCATGTTACATCGCCATATGTAGCATGCTATACCTGACTGTCAGAGGACGAGTCAAGTTTTAGTTGCAGCCAAATAATAAGGTTTTGCTACCGTTTGATGTAGGACATCATAGATACGGGGTTATTGACCAATCTTATCGCAAAATCTCTAATCCATAACTAATGTCCAACGAGATAAGTATACAAGGATATTGCTCGGCATTTACTCGAAATGTCCCTGAACTTGGAAGCTAGCTGGTGTTGTATGTATGTTTGTTGCACTCTATAACTTTACCCCTATCATTTTAGAATGAGGAATCAGGTGGAAAAAATACATTTTAGCGTGAAGTGGTCGATTTTGGATGGCCTGTTATCGCTTTCATGTTATTTATGAGCTATTGTATGATGGTATGGTGGCTATTTTTTTTAGATGGTAAGACATTCAAGAAGCCTCGTCGTCCTTATGAGAAGGAGAGGTTGGATGCCGAGCTGAAGCTTGTGGGAGAGTATGGGCTTCGCTGCAAGAGAGAGCTCTGGAGGGTGCAGTACACCCTGAGCCGTATCCGTAACAATGCACGCCATCTTCTTACCCTTGATGAGAAGAATGCACGCCGTATCTTTGAGGGTGAGGCTCTTCTGAGAAGGATGTTTAGGTATGGTCTCTTGGATGAGAGCCAGAACAAGCTCGATTATGTCCTGTCTCTGACTGCTGAGAACTTCCTTGAGCGTCGCCTTCAGACAATTGTGTTCAAGTCTGGAATGGCCAAGTCCATCCATCATGCCCGTGTGCTCATCAGGCAAAGGCATATCAGGTACTACATGGACCATCTTTTCTTGCATTCTCTTCGCAAGTTCTTCAACCAATGGACTGTTGTTCTATGCTGCAATGGTTATTATTCTTGTAAATGTGTAGTTGGAAATGCGCCATCCCTGTATCTTTCTTTTTCCATGCATTGATGTGATATAGCTTTTGAAAACCGAGTGTTGGACCTTTTTAGACTTGATGACTCTACAAGTTTTTTTTTAACCATTAATGACTCTACAATCTTGTAGAGTGAAGTTTCAACATCTGAATACATCCATTTTCACTTTGGTTGGTTGACTCATGATCGTGATTCCAGTCTATTATCGTCTCTCAGTCTCTCTGCTGCTATTCCTAATGTACTATTATGCTATCGTTTGTGCAGGGTTGGCAGGCAGGTGGTCAATATCCCGTCATTCATGGTGAGAGTTGATTCCCAAAAGCACATAGACTTCTCTCTGACAAGTCCATTTGGAGGTGGTCACCATGGAAGGGTGAAGAGAAAGAACTTGAGGGCTGCCGCTAAGAAGGCTTCCGGTGGAGGCGATGAGGACGAAGAGGAGTAAGCTCATGACTTCATAGTTGGCTGTTGTGGTCAAATCATCTCTGTTGTATCTCGTGGTCATCTGGATCATCTCTAGCTCTTCTTCAGGAATTTTCTGGATTTATTATTATTTGCTTTTGGAACCTGCATGCAATTAGCTGCTTTTTTTCTCGTGAGACGACTATTGGTTATGTTTCTTTGCCAAGCGGATGATGGGTTATTTGCAAGACATTTTGATGAATCTCAGTGCCATTATGATAATGTGATCGTTACATCTGATTATATCACAACAGGAATCTCAGTACATCTGATTATAGTTGGAGCTGTGAGGTTCCTTTTGTGCAGATTTACGGTCATCTCCTACGAGTAATTTGATATAGATATTTGATTGTATGGCTTGATGGTTGATGCTGGAATCATGAAGTTCATGTCCTAGTTTTGGCTGCAGTTTCGTTAACTAAGTTGGAACAGGAATTTATACGTTCTATTATTTGTGTGGGAATCTTGTATAAAGTTTGTGATATTGCCATGATAAAACTGATTGATGGCACTAGTTCACCAGATATATCCAATATGTTGCTTTTGTTCAGGTCGCCATAACCCATATACGGTTTCCAGTGGTACTAACCAGTGATACTAGCCGGGCATTTGACACATGACGTTTTGATGCTAAGGAAACAAAGTACTCTATTGTATACGCCTTCAACCTGTCAAAGCAATGACCAAAGACGCATGTAACAATATAACTCAGTATATCAACGTAAGAACAACCTGATTCTGACATTATTATCAAATTACTGATTCGATCACCTAGTTACATGTAGAACAGAAACATAATGCTGGCGAAGGAGCAAGGCAATCAAGTTAGGGGGTGCTATACGGCTAAATTATTTGTTCAACTAAATGTTCTGCTTTGAGGAGGTTCTGATTAGACATCTACATCTTGATTGCTGATCATCTCCACAGACGATGTCGAGGGCGAGGAATAGTGTAGCTGGTGAGATAGTTTATTACTGAGGTCATCAACTTCCTTCTGCAGCACCAGGATATGATTGCATACTTGTTTCAGTATCTTTGACGCCGATGCGGCTGATTCCTGCAATGCATACATGTGACTACGAGATCAATTCGGAGGAAATAATGTACTATAGTATAAACCAGCTTTTAACTGTGGACGTATCATATGAGCATACAAAGACATGCATCCATATATTACCCTTGGCATGCGCCTCTTGTTGCTTCTTGGCAGTAGCTCTTCAAGCTTCAAGACCTTCTTGATCATCTCATCCTCGCTGATTCTCGACGAAGCTGCACAGGTTTTCCTTGACATTGTTGATCCTCGGACAAAGAGCTACGGGTTAGATCAATACCCTCGCTACTTCTCTTTTGAGTATCTCGCTGGCTGACTTATGCAATATGAATGAAGAGAAAAGGGTATAATTTCATATATATAGTGAAGGTTTCAAACATGAAATGCAATTACGAGGATTACAAGATCGATGACGAAAATAGAAAACAAAAACATTTCTAGCAGAATTATGATAATGAATAAAGACAAGAAATAAATTGCCTCAGGTCCCATGTGTCTCCCTAACAGTGAATATCATAATCCACACTATTGTGTCCAAGCACTAGAGCCCAATCTGTCAAAGGAGATGCTAAATTTTGTTGATTTAAAAATGAGAACAAGCATACATGATACATTGTACTAAAAAATTACTGTTAACCGTTTGATTGATAATCAGTATCATTCGGAAACAAAACAACCACCCATTTCCGACAAAGATCGATTATTAAAATAAAATGCAAGTACCAAACAAGTAAAGAACTTAGTAAAATGCACACATGACATGCACTATGCGAGAATAAAGTGCAAATTATAAACAATGTAATGGTTGAATTCTATGGCATAATCTATATACCTAAGCAGCACAGGAATAAATTTGATGACTGTAGGCACATGAAGAAGCAAATGGAAAAGCTCCCAACATCAATTCCATTGCTTTATGTATATATCGTATTTTTCCACTGATGAACATTTATCTAGGGAAAAATAATCAAATCCATGATTATAAAGAACTATCAAGGGAGCCTATAATTGGAAAGGCTAGATTGGAAAAAGGGTCCAGCTTGATGTTAGTTCCAATCTTATCAACTATAATCAGTTCTTATAAGCTAATCAGATATACTGCTAGATCAGATTCACTTGCTAAACAGGCGATCAGATGCATACAATATACACATCGAATTCTGGTATATCCCAATATAGTTTCAAGGTCTCAAAATTGAGTCCTGATAATGTCCAATCACTCCCTACAACCCCTGATGCCATGACATAACGTCGTAGAACTAACAACCCCTGATGCCATGACATAACGTCGTAGAACTAACGACACTTCCAACAATACAAGTCGGCTAGATCATAACGTGGGTAGAACATGCATGATAAGCATTCGTGTACTATACATATGCTTAATTTTCCTCTATATCGACAAGCCTTATAAAATCATATTCACGTCTACATCAAGCAGCCTGAGTAAAGACAATCTCGACTAGGACTCTTAGTGATTCTATCTCAATCTAATATCCATCACAATCCTTACTCAAGTACCATCTTTGTTCTTTCAAAAAAATTCCTTTGGACTTAAGTTTATAAAGAACTGGACCATTTTTAACTGGTCAAAGATGTACATATCTATTAACTGGACAAATAAGTCCAAGTACTTACTTCGCAATTCCAGCATGGTTCCACAATATACTGTACGTATATTTTTATAGATGAAAGAAAGGTTAATAGATATGTACGGATAAGGCCAATATCAAATGTAGGATTACCAACAGAATGCTAACAGCAAACGACAACCAATCTATTCTCCTGACGAGCTTGACCAAGAGAATAACAGTTCCGTAGAGCAGACGAAAACCATTATCATTAGTCACATAAACCATTGAAAAAACAAAAACAGTGAACATTAACGTCTGCGGACATCATGTTAAACGACTAATTCAAAATATGCCAAGCGAACTATTTAAGCTCAATGTGACGAAAACAATAGGGCACCACCAGATGTCCACAGAACTATACCCCATGGAGGAAATGCGTATCATACATTGCTCAATCATCAACAGTCAAGGATAGAGATATCAAACAAAATGAAGGGAGGCAAAAGGTCATTACCTGAAAATGATAATCTTCCTTCTGCACTCAGACACGTCGCTCTCGAAACAAGTCTCCTACGCTTCTACAATCTACACTGTGCTGCTTAAAGCTACAACATTGTCAAACAGGAATTGTGAAACAGATGTGGTACTCATCTCATTAGTCTGCTTAGCTCACCTCGATTGACATCATGGGATCGCAATGTTCAATAACGTTCTGGCTTCCAGGAACCATCATCCCCTCTGATAATCATGAGCTGATCGTTGAATGGGGCTCGCCGACTTTCAATGGTGATCCAATTGCAGCGTGGGTGGTCCTGGTTTCCATCTTTTTGGTATCTAATAAAGCATGCAAGGTATGAAAGATCATTAATCTCATTATGTCATTCCAGTGGAATCAAATCATGAAATATGTGGTACAACATCAAATCCATGTTGGATACCATTCAACTATGAGAACGTGAGGGCGGCTGTGGTAGGAATTTATTCTCTAAAGTTAGGTCTACAATCAAGATAAAATGAATATTTGATGCATACACAATCAAGATAAACATGGCTTTAACAGGAAAAATGATGAGGAAGAGATAAGGCAGATAGAGAAAAATAAGACCCAGTCAGATAAATCAAGAGCTACCGTCTCGAACCAATTATCAAACCGGAAGTTGGACAAACATGAATTCCCTCCAACTAAGCCTACTCCCAGATTTTACTAACTCCAATCTCTATGATGACCAAGTGAATTTCCGGGGGAAAAGAAACTAAGTTCAAAAAACTGAGACTAAGACCCAGAATTTGATGCTGTAATGCGAGTAAACAATGGTTCCAATGCAGTCTAGACTCTTAAGACTCAACCTGAACCAGTTTCATTCTTCTGTTCATGCTTGCCCATATATGGATGTCTTGAGTCTGTCCAAGTAGTCTAACTGTCTAAATTAGCAATATACCCCTAAAAGGACTTATTAGTAGTCTGTCCGATTTCCTCCTTGTATGCCACTTTAAGGCCTTTTATTTAAGAACAAATGAAGGGTCGATGAAACCTGGACCCTACATTCTCAGAAGGGTTTGTTGAAGTCCCTTGTATGTCTACTTGATATAGCACTTTTGCATATCCCTGTAAAGTAGTTTGATCTTCACATGAATCCAAGCCTTTTCTTTCTATTCCAAAGGTGAATCAAATCAAGAAGAAATATGCTATGCTGCTATAATTTAAAGTTTAAACATTGTCAATCCACATCTGTAATGACTTATTCGAGCCCCACAATCTTACTATTACATTCTAAGCGTAAACTTAGCACTTGTAATTTTTTCCCTAGTACGAAAGGAGTAAACTCAACCCACAGACCAACATTACCAAAGGATTTACTAACCATCCAAAGCGTTTATGAACAAAGAATGAGACGCGAAGAAAGGTTCCAGGATAATAAATCTCTCCTTGTCCCAAATTACCATCAATATTCCATTTTCTCATTTCCCATTCATTCTAAGTTTAGAAGATTGAAATCACCACCCTAATGCTTGAAGTGGCAAGTGGGACTTTTTCGACCTGAAGGGGACCAAAAGAGACTACCAGAATTTGAATCTGTTTTTCCATCTCTCATCCTACAATAACTGCATGTATATCAAATGAACCCTCTAAGCAATGCATCAGCATCACAACCCGGACCTCATCAAATTCAACTCTTTTGACTCGTTCAACTAAAAAAAATATCCCATCCATATAATTCGCTTCTGAATGTAGCATCTCATTTCTCATTGTCCCACTCCCACAAATCATCATATTCCATTTTTTTCTCATTTATCACTCATTCTACGTTTAAAAGATTGAAGTTCGATATACACTTGCTTAAAGTAGCGAGAGTTGGACATATCTTTGGTCCCGAAGAAAAATTTAAAAAAGAGAGAGACGCAGAGAAGAATAATATCTGTTTGTCAACCTTGATCCTTCAATAACCGGATAACTCTAACTACATAAGTCAGATAAATCCTCCTAAGTATACAACTGTATCGGACATTCACATAGATAAGGACCTCAGTCAAATTTCAAAATTTTCAATTCTAGACCATGTCGATTCAAGCAGCCCTTGATAAAGGCATTTGTCTATGGATTTTATTCATTAACCTTTGAAGGGAAATTTTCAAACAAACACAGAACATGCTAAGATGTCCCTGCGGCATAATTATGTCTCACAAAGCCGTATCATTGGAACATTCCAGGAAAGAAGATATGCGAACTGCAATATGCACCACTAACAGAAGAAGTTACCATGAAAATAACAAACTTAAGCAAACAGATCTTATTGTCACTACCCACCTGGCGTCTTCGCTAAGCTGCCATTCCTTTGATGGTAGTAGTAAGCTGAAGGCGGCAAGAGATCAACAACAGAAGGAAGTTCATCCAGAACCATGATTTGACCTGCGAGATTTTCAGTTACTAAAATTGAGATCAAAAAAAGATCGTGCACTAGATTTCCACAATCAGACACATACTAGTATTCATTAACTGCCAAAAGAATGTGAGAGTACATTTCTATGTAAGTATTCGGATGGTGAAATTACTTCCAATATCACTTCTAATCGGTGCACGCATGCACTTCAAACCCCTAGAAACAACAACAATAATCACGTAACGGAATCAATCAATCCTTCGATTAAACAAGACTCAAATTTGAAACCCTAGTAATCAACTCTTCTCACAATTATTCATATCAAATAGAATACGACATGGATTCGAAGGCAGAGAGACTGGACCGGCTCGATTCGACTGGGATTCTGTGTGCGTCTCCGTCAAGGTGATGTCGAGGAGCAGATCGAAGGGTTCGAACAATCGAAACTGGCGATGCGGCCATGGCCGGTGACTCGGGGAGTGGTGGCAAAAGGTAAGTTACAGCGGAACAAGCATGGAATGGTGATGAGTTACTGCGGCTAGTCTCTATATTTTGTTTTCATCCACGTTACTATCAATGAACCAAATTGGTTCAATTCATAATTCATAAGAACTGCTAAGATTTATGTAGACACAAGTTATTGCGCAACTCTAATTTGAGAATTTTGGATATGTTTTGACATTTGAAAATATAAAATATTAATTTATAATCTTTTTGAACAAACATTATCGCGTCTATAACGTACTCATGTATTGATCTTCATGACAAGTATCAACATAAATAACTCTTTGAAGAGTTCAATATCCGACCTCTCTTATATTTAATTTTCCTTGGTCAAGAAAATGTGTATCAAAGAAATTTTGATAACCACAAAATGTTTCTAGTCATCTTTGTTGAACATATAAAGTTAATCATGAACATTTAAAAGGAAAAAGTTAATTTTATATGAGGAGGTGATCTATTTCTTGTATCATAGACCACGAAAACAAAATCTATTTCTCTAAGGTTTTTATGATTTTGTTGGTATGTGTGAATTAGTGAGATATCAATATAACTCTAACCTTAAGCACCAACATGAAAAAGGAACAAACAAGGTTCAGATTATCTCAAAGCAAATCCCATCTAATACAGAAAAGCTCGACCCAATGAGTTCATTGGTGTTATGAGTTCATTCGGCAGGAAACATAATGCTTCACTTGAGGTCGCTACACGACTTCCTTTATCTTACACAAGCGAGAAACACTAGCCTAGTACTCATCATTTTCATCTTCCTCGTCATCCCCGCCTTCGGCTCCAACCTCCTCATAATCTTTCTCGAGCGCGGCAAGATCCTCACGGGCCTCTGAGAACTCCCCTTCCTCCATTCCCTCACCGACGTACCAATGCACGAACGCTCTCTTGGCATACATCAGGTCGAACTTGTGATCAATCCTGGAGAACACTTCAGCAACACTGGTGGAGTTGGAGATCATGCACACTGCTCTCTGGACCTTAGCCAAATCGCCTCCTGGAACGACAGTCGGGGGCTGGTAGTTGATCCCGCACTTGAACCCAGTCGGGCACCAGTCCACGAACTGGATGGTCCTCTTGGTTTTGATAGTCGTAATGGCTGCATTCACGTCCTTGGGGACTACATCACCACGGTACATCAAGCAGCATGCCATGTATTTCCCATGACGCGGGTCGCATTTGGCCATCATGGAGCTAGGCTCAAAAGCACTGTTGGTGATCTCGGCAACGGAGAGCTGCTCGTGGTATGCCTTCTCAGCTGAAATGACAGGAGCATAGGATGAAAGCATGAAATGGATGCGAGGGTAAGGGACCAAGTTGGTCTGGAATTCAGTGACATCTACGTTTAGTGCTCCATCGAATCTCAGCGAGGCAGTCAAAGAGGAAATAACCTGCAATACAAAGTTCCAGAAAGCCAATTGGACGCATAACTCAACCAGATCCATGATGAGCAAAAACTAGCTACGAAATAACCGGAATCATGATTGCATCTGTAAAATTAATCAGCATCATGTTAATGGAGACTATGGAAGTGAACTACTTAGACGCCAAGGAATTCCTGTGCAATACCTGTGAGACAAGTCTGTTCAGATTGGTGTAAGTAGGCCTCTCAATGTCAAGCGACCTCCTGCAGATGTCATAGATAGCCTCATTGTCCAAGAGGACGGAAACATCAGTATGCTCCAGCAGGGAATGGGTGGACAGCACACTGTTATATGGCTCAACAACAGAGGTAGAGACCTGAGGAGAAGGATAGACAGTAAACCCGAGCTTTGATTTCTTCCCATAATCAACCGAAAGCCTTTCCAAGAGCAAAGAACCGAGCCCGGAACCAGTTCCACCACCAACAGCGTGGAAGACCAGAAAGCCTTGAAGCCCGGTGCAGTTGTCGGCTAGCTTCCTGATACGGTCCAAGCATAGATCCACGATCTCTTTCCCAACTGTCCATATACATCATCAGAACACATATGAGTGTTAGAATTCAAGAATAAATCTACAGCCGTCCTGATTTTTCATCAAGTTCTAAATATCACAAAAACTAAATGGAGGTTACATTTTCCGATGATCATTCCACAACACCTACCAAGGGGTGCATTTAGACTCAAACACGTTCATCAACACAAAGTCTGACATGACATCGCCTATGTGAGTGATCAGAAACCAAATAAACAGCCCATGCAAAGATCATTGATAATCATTTCATCTAAAAATACTAAAATGAACATTGCAATAGAGAAATATATCGCCCGATTTATCTAGTCACACACATGTGGCCAATTGAAAATCCAGAAATGACAAAATTGAAAGGTAATCATTTCAAACAACCCATTTTCTCCAAACAAGTAAATCTGACACCGACTAAACAAGTGACTCAAACAAATTTTATCTAATCACAGAAGAGAGGCAGAGAGAGAATCCGAGAAAGACTAAATCGACAGGCAATGGATTCAAACAACCGATTCGCCATCGATACAGGTAGATCTGAAGTCAACTGAAAATGAAACTCGATATTAAAAAAAAAAAGGGGGGGGGGGGAAACCATACTCGTGTAGTGCCCGCGAGCGAAGTTGTTAGCAGCATCCTCCTTCCCACTAATGAGCTGCTCAGGATGAAACAACTGCCTATACTCTCCGGTCCTCACCTCATCGATCACGGTGGGCTCGAGATCCACGAACACAGCCCTGGGCACATGCTTCCCCGCTCCCGTCTCGCTGAAGAATGTGTTGAACGCATCGTCTCCTCCTCCTACTGTTTTGTCCGCTGGCATCTGTCCATCAGGCTATACAAACACACACACAAAATCAACACAACGCCCTAATCGAAGCGAATCGAATTGTTCTTCTCGCAAAGAGCGGGGATCTGATTGTGGAGAATTGGATGAATTGGTTACCTGGATTCCGTGTTCGAGGCAGTAGAGTTCCCAGCAGGCGTTGCCGACCTGGATACCGGCCTGACCGATGTGGATTGAGATGCACTCCCTCATTTTTTTCGATGGAGACGACGAGAGTTTTCGCTTGATCTGAGCGTTGTAGAGAGGGATTTGTGAGTGGGAGTGAGATTAGGGTTTTGATGGGAGAGTGAGAAATGGGGAAATTGGTTTTGTATTTTAAGGGGAAAATGGAGAGTTTTCCAGAGAGCCGTTAAGAGATGGTGTAATGGAACGTTTGGGCGGAACAGAAATGTTTTGAAATTTGAATTTCGAATTTGTTTTCAAAAAAACGCTGTTTTGAAAATGTAGGATTTGGGTTGATGGGCTTGGGCCGTTGAGTAATGGAAGGCCCATTTGTGCCTTGAATCACGGGCCAAGGTTCTTTTTTCTCCCTTTCGGTATAAGAGTCTTCGTACAATAAGGGGCTTTTTAATATTATTTTTTAAAATTATGAAAATAAAAAGTCAGTAATAAAAATTGAAATCATTTTATAACATAAAATAATTTTTTATAGAGAAAATTTTGAAAAGTGTATCATAATGAAACAAGAAATCAAAAATCTTATCCGTTTCAAAAACAAATAAAAAATACATTTTTATTTCATCATAAATAAAAAAAGAATCGATATTAAACATCCTCTGAGCATATTTCTAAGTGATGAAAGTACAATTAATTTTGGTTCTTTCACTAGCTGAAATGATCACGTGTTCTCTAAGGCACGTGCAGAACCACTTCATATCGCTTCTCTGATCTTAATCTATTGATGAATCAGATAATCATTGGATTTTTTAGTTAATCAACCAATTAGAGAAATAAATACGATCTACATCTTGCTGTGAAAATCTAGATAGGTGATATGGAATCAAGTGCACAAGCTCCATCTACCCTTGCGTCCAAAGCAGAAACGTTTGCAAAATTAGAATCACGGGGACATTTTATGAATGAAGAATTGAAGTGTGATAGTATAAGATTATAGGAAGTTCATTCACCATTGCGTCAAAACTCTTTACTTTCATATACCCCGTCGGTTTCATAATAAACGTAACAGTTGATTTTTCACAAAATTTATATGTATGTTAATTTTATGTATAAAGATTAAATTATCGTTTTAGTTGTGTGAGAGTAAGAAAAGAAAAAAAGAATGGGAAGACAAGTGATAATAATATAGTAACTTTATGTGATATACAATAAAAAATAAGGATATTTTGATATTTTCGAAGAAAAAAACTTTCCAAATGAGAAAATAATGCAATTATTGTTGGTGATTAAAAAAATAAAAATATTGTATGTATTATGTGATGGATAAAATATATCAATTTGACAACTGTCTAATCTAAGTTACATATGTCTCTCATCACATTCATGTCATGAATCCGATCTGATTCATTTATTATAGTCGTTAATTTTGCTACAAAATTTCAAAAAGTAATCGCTAAAATAGATTTACGATTGCAACATTCATACTATCCCTAATTTGCAAAATCCATACTATCGCTAATTGGTGTATATCGCAAATCAGATAGGTTTTTCCTACACTTTGTTACGACCGTATTTTAAAAAAATAGATAAAATAAAGGCATAGACCATAAACCAAGTTGGCCAAATAGGTTTTAAGGTAAACTTACAACGTGAATGTGTCTTGGTTCGAATCTCACGTGGATTTCACGTGAAGCAATTCTTCAATTATTTTAATTATTGTGTCGGAGGTAGACGGTGATCATCGTTCCAGCTGGGCTGGGTGGCAGTAGTTGATTTGCTAAAGAACTAGTTCTTATTTTCCAATTTTCACAAATTTATTTCAAAACTTTTTCAACTGATTCGGTCATAATTTGATCGTTAAAAATCTTTTGCAATAGAACTACGACCGATAATGACTCTAGCTAATCAACTCAATTTTTTTAGTATGAAAGGCTTCCCGATGACTTGCAAACAATTTAATTAAAGGCCGGACTGTTTATCGACTGTAATTACTTAGAGGTTAGGTCACTATTGAAGAATATCGATTAAATTTGAGATAAATATTCAAGCGCTTTATATATCCATAACCATATACTGTATCACAGCAGATATGCATACTAGCTCATGCCGGGACCAGGACCAATCCTCAACTTGGGAAGACATGAGATAGACTGCACATTAGGATGCATGTTATCCCTCCAAAATCTTGATCACTTGATCCTTTATTCCTCTCCATGCAATTTTCACTATTTAAATACCAGGGAGTCTGCCCACTGCTTTATCCATGCTGCAACACTTGACAGTATCCTAGTATAAATTCACATAGCTGGCTGGATTGAAGCATGCAATCTTGTCTTGATTTTCACTAACTTCTCTCGATCATCAAAATCAATTCCACACTAAAGAGCGCATAATGTCTAGTAGGAGAACTCGTTCGAGGCAAGCTTCAGGATCAATAGGAGGAGGAGGCTCGAGAATCACCGACGATCAAATCAATGATTTAGCTTTGAAGTTACAACAGCTTCTACCCGAGATCAGTAGGAGTCGTCACTCCTCGGACATGGTAAATCATACTTTCCCTATTTTGCTCATCATACAAATGTTCAATGTGGTAAAATGTTATGTACATTATGTAGGTTGCAGCGTCTAGGGTGTTGCAAGAGACGTGTGATTACATCAGAAGTCTGCAAAGGGAGAAGAACGATTTGAGCGAGCGGCTTGCAGAGATGTTAGGGAACGACGATGGAAACAATGCCTCTGCTGCATTTATAAGGAGTCTGCTTAGCGAACTTATGTAACCATGACTACCTGAATTTGTAATACTAAAAAATATGGTGTAATTAACTTATGATTTTGTCTGAATATGTCTTATGTTTAAATTAATAAGAGTTGACACAATGATACACAACCACAATGTCTTTTACTATGCAGCTCGAGTTGACACGATGATATCTTTAGAGGATTGATTCATATGTTTGATATATTTTATTTTATTTTACTTATGAAAAAAAAGAGAGAGATGATTTTATCTTCATTGTTAGCATTTTGATCTTAATCCGTAATTCCACATCTCAATCAACACCATTGATCTCATCCAATGTCTAGTGCAGAACCTCTATTTTATATGAATGACGTACGATCGATAAAGGATCCCAATCCAACAATAAAGCAACCTTGGCCTTGAAAATACTTGGACCTCACCCTATCTCAACTTGGACCAATCAATACGCAAAAAAATGTGTGCCAAATTAAACAAACTCCACGGTTAATTAAACCATAGCGCGTGTGCTGCACATATTAATAGACAACAAATTGATATGTCACGTGATTATATATATATATATATAATTTATATGATATTTGATAAAAGAAAAGATTTGAGTGTTTGTAACAATGTAAAAGAAGATAATGAGAATATTATAACAGATGATGATTTGTTCGATATTTTTTTATGTTAAAAAGTTACTATCTTCGTCGCAAAATATAACGAACGATTTGATCCGATACGCGAATTTATGTATGTATTAAATTTTTATGAGAATTGATAAAGAAAATGTAGTTTTGGGGATGGAAGTATGATTTAGGAGAGAAAAAGAATAAGAAGGAGGAATAAGATAATGTGTATACTTTATGAGATGATGATTTATCTCGATATTATTTATAATTTTTTTTTATTAAATATGATATGTTGATTATATTTTAAAACGATTTAAATAAAAAAATATGAAAAAAAAGGACAACATGTTTCATATATAAGACCTAAATGGATAAGTGTCCCAGGTAACATGGGACGGTGGAGTAGAACAAAACAAACCCCAGAGAGGGAGGCCAAAACCCACTCAGTCGCCGAAACCTCAACCACCGTCGTCGACGATAGTAGTAGTTGTCTCTTCTCCGATCGCAATTCCGACTCCGGTCACGGATGCGATTCGGATCGGGATCGGATCTCGTTGAGCCGATCGAATCGAGTAAGCCGCTGCTACGATCCTTCATCCCTCTCTGAAATTGATTCGATCGATCGCTGTTTCGTGTTCATTTAATCGCACTAATGATTCGAGATTCGTCGATTTCGCGCTAGGCGGTTGTGCTTATGTTTTGTCGATGATGATACGATTGAGCGATTAGGATTTGTGTTGGTGGACATTTGATCGAGTTGATCTAATAGGTAAATAGATCTGTTATAGGTAAATGAACGATAATGTCGATTATTCGCCTCATTTTGTATGATCAGGTGAGGTTGTTCTTCAGGGCCGTTTTCGGTGACCATTTCTCTTGTTGAGGTTAATGTCTACGTTTACCAAGGGTTTATGAGATTCTGGGGTGTGTGTGAATTTGGATAGTGTTGTTGTTCCTATGATGGCTAATGTCTTGCAGCTTTTTAGGAGTCCCGAAACATGACTAGCATTGTTCTCCTCTTGTGGTAAAATTTGTTAATGCAATCATCCTGAAAATTTTTCTTGTCCTTCAAAGTCATCAGAATTATTCTTTTTTAGCTTATAGTCTGAGCATTACAATAGCAGGAAACATTGACTTGATTTAGAGCAGGAACCTGAAATGTAGGAGCTTTTTGTTATTCGTGATGAAGATGGTGAGAACTGAAAAAGCCAAGAGGGTGTTTTTATTCTGCACTAGTCAAATGCCAAACTTATGTCATGATCGTTTCTGCATGAACATAGTTGTTAATTTTAGCATTTTTATTACAAAATACAAGAGAAATATGCTAATCATTCACGTTATGTATTGGCTATTACTCAATTTATTCTGATGCCTTAGATGTCAAAAGTAAATTCTGAAAGCCGAAGAGGGGTTTTAGTTGTTACATCAAGTGGATTATTTTTTCATCCAAGCATTGTTGGACTTGTTATTTTCTTATTTTAGCCTGTTGGGCAGATGCTTGTTGATTTTGTTCTTTTGTTTGTCCAAATGCTAAATGAGAACTTGGCATTCTATTAATTTCATATGGTATATTGATTGCTTCTAGAAGAAGATTAAGGGGGGAAGAAAGGGAGTGAGAGATGGTGCTAGTGTTGGCGATAGGGGATTTACACATCCCTCATAGAGCACCGGATCTTCCTGAGAAGTTCAAGTCCATGCTTGTTACTGGAAAGATTCAACACATTATTTGCACCGGGAATCTTTGTATCAAAGTATGTTCTTCGTTTCCATTTTTGTTTATCCACCTTGAACGCAATACAATCATTTTTCTTGTATTTATGTCCCTGATCATATCCATGTGGTGAAATGCTCCAACTTCTGCTAGAATGGATTACTGTTGTAGCCTTAGAAGCAAATGTATCGTTCCATCAGTTTAGAAAATTTTGGCTCCATCACCGCCATTGGTGTCATGTGCTACTAGGTGCTTGGATACATTGTCAAAACTTTCACTCAATAATAACCATAAATTTGCTCTCCATATATCCTATAACAACACCCCATCCCAAACTAGTCTAGTGCATCTGCAACTCCTGGTTTCGACCTTAAACAACCCAACTCTCCTGGCTGACTATGTTTGTACGTTACGTCCCTCTCTGAGAACGTCTTGTGCTACACCAACAATTGTGCATATTAATTTCTCACTTCTTATAACTCCCCTTTCGTTGATGTATAACAGGTAGAACCCTGGTTTTTTTTTTTCCATGACAGAGCACCTTATTAAGCATGAACATCTTAGCATGCCCTAACCGGTCATACATTGGCAGGAAGTTCATGACTATTTGAAGACAGTATGTCCGGACTTGCATATTGCAAGAGGGGAATACGATGAAGAGTCACAATATCCTGAGACCAAAACACTAACGATTGGGCAATTTAAGCTCGGCCTTTGCCATGGCCACCAGGTTTAATTCATTGTTTTTCTATATTTAATGCCTTGCACATATGACCAGTCCTTTCCCTTTAATATAGGAAAGTGATTTTGTTGAAGGTTATTCCATGGGGTGATCTGGACTCGTTGGCCATGCTCCAAAGGCAACTGGAGGTGGACATACTTGTAACAGGGCACACCCACCAGTTCACAGCCTACAAGCATGAGGGTGGAGTCGTCATCAATCCGGGATCAGCAACTGGTGCCTACAGCAGCATCACTTATGACGTCAACCCAAGCTTTGTTCTCATGGACATTGATGGCCTTCGTGTCGTGGTCTACGTCTATGAGCTGATTGATGGAGAGGTCAAGGTCGACAAGATCGATTTCAAGAAGATGAGTGCGGCATCTCATTAGTGTTTTTCATTTTGTACCGGAATCGTGTTGTGAAAACCTTTTTATTCCTCATGTGGGTTCAGAATGATGTTAACTTCGCATCTTTTCTTGAGTCGGCTTGGCAATGGAATTATAATCAGGAATGTTAGGAGACATTTCGGATATCAAATTATTTAACGATCTAAGGTGCAAAAATGATTTCTCAAGGAGCATGCTACTCAATGTTATATATTTATTCCGTCCCAAATAAATTACGACAAATTATTAAAAATAAGTGTTTCATATAAATTATAACATTTTTAAAATGACAGGTTTTGATAATTTAAATATTCAAAATATTATTATTTTGTATCATATTATATATATATTTTTCATCTACTTATAATTTTTCCTTCATCCATTGGCAACTTCTTTTTTATTCTCACAACAATGAAAATATAAAATTATCTAAAATCATCATTTTTATTAATAATTATGTCAAATTAATTTCATCCACTCACAACTTTCTTTTTATTCTCACAAACATATAAATATAAAATTATCTAAAATCAATAATTTTATTAATAATCATATCAGTTTTTATTAAAAATAAGATGTAATTTATCTTAGGACAGAACAGAGGGATAACAGCTGATAAAAGCGTGGGTTGGGTTGATAATTCTCGTGATTTTGACGAAACCTCTCCGTCTCACTCTCCACCGTCTCTCCCACCGCGGGAAAAAAGATAAAACCAATTTTTCGGCCTCTCAAAAATCCCCAAATTCAAAACCCTAAACCCCCGAATCTCACACCACTCGGTCGAATTAATCAATCAATCGAGTGCAGGAGTCGGAGACGGGGAATTGAAGGGGCCGGGGAGCGGCGGCGGCGGCGAGATTCGACAGCAACCACAACGGGACGCCGATCATGTCTGCCGCTGCGGCTAGGGTTTTGATGGAGGAGTGGGCGGCGGAGGGGGAGGTGGAGGTGAAGCCGAGTGTGGGGGAGATGAGATGGTGAAGGTGTATACGAGGTGGCGGAGGAGCCGGTGGATGAGGGTGGTTGTGTGGGGGAACAGCTTGGGGTGGAGGAGTTGCCGTGTGAGAGGCCACGGCGGCGTGGGGTCAGGAAATCGGAAGTTTTGAGTCTGGGAGTTGATGTTGGGGATGGTTGGGATAGATGATGATGATGATGGCCCGTGAAAAAGACCGATGGAGGCTATGGATCGGGTTAGTTCAGTTACGAATGGAGGGCAGAGGTCGAAGAAATGGAAAACTAGTCCTACGGCGAAGCTCGAGAAGGAGGATGATTTGAGTCATGATACAATGTGGGTGATATATGTTTGGCGCCATATTACAGCGCGGGAGATGATCTTGTTCTATGAGCTATGAACATAAACTGACTGCATTGTCTTGTTATGAGAAAACCAGGCTATCGACCTGTTTGGACTCGGTTAGATTACTTTCTAAGCTTTCATCATGATCCTTTATTTTCCGTCTGAGAACGTGCATTCTTGTATAGCAATTCAGCTGACTTTCTGTTGCTTTTAAGAGTGTGTTCACCGGTATTCTGCAGGTTGGCATTCGATGGTGCAGATCCCATGGTGTTCGCTGGGTTATATGCAAGGCATGCTTGTCCTTTTCTGTACAAGCCAGTTTTGTGCTTTTTATGTCAACAGATGTGGTATAACGTGTCATGCTGCTAAACGTTCTTTGTTCTAGAACAGGTTTACTGGCCTTTGGACGATGATGGGTATAAAGGGCTCAGTTGTTGGATATGATGTGGAGTCTAATACACATAATGTAAGTTTCTCCTTTTGATCATCATTTGGTCGCTAAATGATGAAACATTGTTTTTATTATGTTTAAGTAATGTTTTGCGGGTAAAATATGAGGATGATGATGAGGAACATATAATTCTATCGTATGAGAAAGTTCAATTTCATATATCAAGGACGGAAATGCAGAAGTTGAAATTGAATCAGAATGGCAGTAGCATGGACAGTGTCGATCTTTATTACAATGAGTAATCTTTCATGTTTATTATATATATAGCCTATAGTAACATCATTATATATGATCGGTGGTTGGTTTAGTTCATTTACATCTCACGGGTGGATTTTAGCTGTTTTGGGTGTAAATGGATTCTTGGTTTTTTTTTTTTTTTTTTTTTTTTTTTTTTTTTTTTTTCTTTTTTTTTTTTTTTTTTTTCCTCTGTCAATTTTTCTTTTACCTTTTTAC
>LIEC01006023.1:113904-146611 GCA_001925005.1 Drosera capensis
ATAGGTTTTTTTTTTTTTTTTTTTTTTTTTTTTTTTTTTTTTTTTTTAATACCGTGGGATCAAGTTGGGTAAAATTGTAACAAATGTCTCCGAAGCTATTTCTGAATAATATTTGCTTTGGTAGAGTTCTTACCGAAAGATGTTGATACAACAAGAAACCAGAAATATATACATATTTTGAAAAACTATAAAACATACTCTACAATTTGAAATTTAGGTTTAAAGTTGATTTTGATTTGATGGTACGGTATCAAATGCCTCATCGACAGCTTTTTTTCTTCAACTCCTACTTATCCAACATAGTTGAATAGTATTGAAAAACTAACAGTTTCCTGCTTTAATTCACTCATTTTCTAAAAAAACGTTCCTACAAGTGTAGATTTTTCTTGCTCAGGTTCACTTTCTGGCCTCCAGGTCGACTGGCTGAGTAATCGAGATAATCAAACGATGTCAATGAATGTGGATCCAGCTCGACCATCATCGGCTTTCCAGGAGCATCGAAACTAAGTACTTGTGGTATGATCTGAAACAGAAAGTAAACCATAGCCCAAAACTCAGATTTCGTGACAAAATAAAAGCGATACAACAAATACATCAAGGATCTTGAAAAATAATGTTTATGATATGTACCTTCGTGGGATTATCCAATGTATTAGAATCATAAGAATTCCCGGTTAGAACGGTTTTCCTTACACATGCACATATAGATTTATTGATCTGATAGCAAACATCTGTTTAGCATTGTTTCAATCTCATCATTGATGGCTTACCATGCCACCGTTACCGGGATTGAATACTCCAACACCACCAAAAGGACAATCTCCGTCACAAAGAGCGTCTATCCTCAGCGCAACCTTGTTGTGCTCGAAACGTGAGTTCCAACTCTGTGGCTGTGAATACAGACTCATCGTCACCTACCACCCTCCCCCATGGTACAATCCAGGATGGTGCGCGTCGTCCACCAGCTTCATATCCTGAGAATACGCATTGGCGCATAACATATGTTGAAACAGACTTATAATATCTGATGACATATGGTACTATGGTATAAATTAATACCTCTGTTCTGTCCAAGCTCTGCCCATAAACCGCCATCTTCTGCGCGATTAATTTCCTGCATCGAACGCGTACATTAAGCCAACAATCAGCGTTCCGTCACGTATCTAAGAACAAGGACGAAACAAAGAGTTTGTGAAATGCATGTTATCAAATATCAAACATTTACCTCGAAGAATACACCTAAAAGCGAGTCAGGCATCACCCGACCAGAGGTGGGTGCGGCATTGACTGTAACATTTGCTGCGTCAAAAGGGCTATCAACTCGAATGCGAACCCATAGATGTCAAACTGTTTTGTGAACTCATAAAATGAAAGTGATTTGAAATGTGATGCGAGCAACACTGTGACAATGCTCAGTATTTATAGGTGAATTGTAATATTTTCGGTTACTGAATCTGAATGATTAAATGTAGAGTATTAGACAGGGTCATTACTTTACCTGAAAAATCTCCTCTTATCCATTTTGATTGTGCTCAAGGGATAACTACACTCAAGCTAAGATCCTGCGAGGGATAAGTTTGATTTATTTGATTTTTAGATTCAAATAAATTTGCGATATTGAGGAAGGAATAAAACCAATCAGATATGCAAGCAACCGACAACGTGTTAGAACAAAATTTGCTAAATATGTTGAAACGTGAAGTGAGCAGCACTGTCACATTGTTTTAATTGAGTATTTATAGGATCATTGTTTGAACTGTGATTAATAACTTTCACGTAATAACTTATCAGAAAAATAGCTTTAACGTAATGAAATTGAATAATCAAACGTTGATTAATTGACAAGGTCTTATCTTACCTGAAAACTCTCCTGTAAAGTCGATAAGCTGTCCTGTTTTTCTGTTTTTGTTTGTTCTATCTCGTTATCTGTTGATAACACTTCTTCCCTTTGTCAAGTTAAAATTTAACTTCGAAGCGACATATTGACATAGAATGGAGTAAATGCCTCTCATACATTCGTTGATAAGCAAACTCTTGGCTCATGGCTAAGGAAGAAAGGTTACTTACCATTGACCTGATGGTTCTCAAAGAGACGATGATTATAACGAGACTCTACATAAAATACAAGTCCTCCGAATTTAATGTCCCTTCCAAATTACAAGAGAACGACAATTTGGGTAATTCCGCCCATATTTCAAACTCACATCATATTTGACACAGAATCAATGAAGTTACTCATTACCACTGGAGTACAATATTAAGCAAAAATGTCTACTATTTCAGAAATATGTTATCAATAAAAGGATAACAAACAAACAAGCAGAGCATTTGTTGGATATGCACGATTCTAAACCAACCTCAGCTACTGCTCATCAGCTACTGCTCATCGATACCATATCTAATAACATGACTCATAGATAGTAAGAGGTAATGTAGATGATAATATATCAGAATAAATTAACAATACTGAAGAAACCTACGTTGAGAAACAAAAGCGCACAATTTCAGCACCAAATCACTTTCGCGAATCAGTCGACATGCACAACTTTACACACACATCATTGTCGAGAATCATGGACCGACATATAACAAGAGTTATATCGGCAGATAAGGGAAACTCCGAAAACCTTCAGTTTTCATTCACTCAGAACAAACACAAACCCCTCATAATCACACAGAAAACGACCTCTAAGGTTACATCATTCTGCAGATGTGCATTGACCTCGAAATTCATGTCATATAAATGACTCAAGATCCAGCATAACTTAAATCACCTTCGCCATTCCACGACCGGCTTTCCTGCAATGTAGAGCAATGCCAGACACATTACAATGCAGCAAGATGCGAAGACAAAAAGTTACTGTCATTGACCTTTTTGGAAGTGCTTAGACAATACTAATCAGAAAATCGCAGAAAACATAGAAAAACAATAAATTTGTGCCAAAACACCCATTGAACAAAAAGATGGAGCTTTCACAAATCAAAAGTCTAGTTGTCTAGCTTGACCATTGCTCAAGTGTAGGAAATAATATTTGCTATAATAAAAGATTAAAATATAAGAGAGAGCAGCAAATCCATACCATTTCCATCTATTGATGATAAGAGAGATCTGTCATTTTTGTTGGCGCCCTTGGCACCAGCTTGAGCCGGTTTCTGCATCCTGGGCGACGCGGAGTTTGATTTGCCATTTGCAGAAGAAGGCAGTGAATGACGTCGAGTAACAGCATTCTTCTCGGCCCCATCTTGGCTGAACCTTGGGGAGCCCTGTCCCCTCAACTTTGCCTTTGCCGACTCAGTGGCAGCCATGTAGCTTGGCAGCTTAGGAGTGTTCTGTATTCCGTCCTCCAGAGGCTCCTGCTTTGCAGGGAAAGAGGCTCTTCTAGCAGATTTTTGGTGTTCGCTCAACAGCGACTCATCCTTCAATTTTGCCTCTTCGTTTGAAGGCGGGAGATTTTCATCCTTTCCATTGCTCTCAGGGGAATGATCTGCGACAATGGTATGATCTGCAACAATGGTTTGATCCTCGATAGGTGGTTCAACTGTCTCATTCTGTTTGAGGCCATCAACATTGTTCTCAACCTCTGGAGGTTCAGGTAGCCCTGAAGACCCTTCATTAATAGTTAGATTTGCTTCTTCTTTCACCTTCTCAGAATTGATTGTCTCGGTTGGAGCAGAAACATCATGATCACTGATATCCTGCGGCTTCTCCTTGTTCTGCATTGGCTTCACAGTAGAAACATGAGAAACAATGTTCACTGGCTTCCCCTGAACCTGATTTGGCTTCTCATTAGCAGCCTCCTGTTGAAGAGAAGCCTCATTCAAAGCCCCGTTCACCTTTCTCAGATTGCGTTTAACCTTTTCAAGCTCGCTTTGTGGATTATCTTGGAGAGACTCCGCTGGATTACTCTGAACTTTCTTCAAGTTACGACGGGGTTTCTCAACGTCGCTGGCTCCTTGCGAGGAGATACCATCAATACTACTGTGGACTTTGCGCACACTACGCTTTGGCCTGCCTGAGTCAGTCTCTACATGCTGTGAGCTACCAATCTTGTTCTTTTGGCTCCTGACTTTCTTAGCAGGATGGGCTGGCTTCCATGGACAGGACAATGACCATCTTCCCAGCCAGCTCACAACTGAATTTGGATCCTCTGGATCATACTGGACTAGCAGTGCCATAACTTTGGGCGATGGAGCAAGAATCTTGCCAAAAAAAAAAAGAAGTCGTTAACACAGGTGGGGAAAACCTCAAAGAAACAGTAGAGTACTGAGGTTCGTAATGCGACAATATACAAAAAGAAAGAAAGAACTTGGATGATCGTATGCTTAAAGAAACATTTGGCAAACTAAAAAGACAAACAAATACAAAAATGCACTAAAAGGCTTGAGAACTGCAGTTCAGAAGAAGTTCATCAATATAATAGAGAAACTACACATCATTTGTATCTGTATCGAGAAATAGTAGCATCTGCAAGTATCAATGAGAGCACACTAAGAGTAACATAAACCAGATCGTACTTTTCTAATAAATGCATTCCCAGGTGAGATAGTGATCTTTCTGGACACATCAACTCCAGCAGGAACTTGGAACTTGTCATCCTAGAAATAGGCAGAACATTGGTCGAAGATCAGAAATAGCACCAGCAAGCAAAACAATAATGTATATTCAACCACTTATTTTTAAAGATTAGTTGCTACATGACCTTTTAAAAAATAAAAATAAAAATAAAAGTAGCGGCTGCAGATAATCAGGTGACAAGAAAAGATAGCATCCCCTAGTTCAGCATCATCAGGAATTACCTGAGGCTTGATACCAGCACAAAGTTTCTGCACTTCAAGGCCAGCATTAGAAGATCTAATCCTTGATCCACGAACTATTGCTTGTAACTTCACAATGCCAATCACACAGTACAAAGTTGAAACGGCTTGTCTTCGCACCAAGTGCCCACGAATTAGTGCTTGCAATCTTATGATCCCTTTAAGAGCCTTGAATGCACGTCGAGCCTTGGTAGCATAGACTCAAGTCAGTATTATAATATCAAACATAAGTTGCATTGGGAAAAAAAAAAGATAAGAGACAAACAAAAATGAGGTTTTACCGAATAATCAGATCATAAAAGGTTACGGCTATAGGAATGTGTACCAGATAACCCCTAAATGCAGCTTGCGCCTTTGTTGCAGCAGCTTCTTGCCTAATTCTTTCAGAATCGGTTGGTGCACCCAACCTGATCTGTTGCTCAACAGCAGCAGCTTCATTTGCAGCAACCGGCACGACTGCATTCTGCAGGCCTACCACGGCCTCCCTCCTATCTGATCCCAAGCTCTTTTCTTCCTGATCAGAGGTATAGGATAACCCAGATGAAACCACAGGTGGGCTCACTGCTGGCAGAGGTTCAGGTGCCCTTACACGAACATGCACCTCCTTTTCATTCCCAGATTTCTTCAAACAAGATAAAATAGTCAATGAGATGTTAAGGATAGTCTCCAAATATATTACCACTTTAAAACTTCAAATCATTGGCGTACGGAAGAGCTGATGGATATGTCTAGAAGTACCTCTTTTCTCTTGCCATAATTAGATTTAGATGATTTCTTGCCAAAGAGTACAGTCTTGATCCACTTGGCTGGAGACTTTCCCATCGTAGAGTAGAAGAATAATTTATAACTCGAGACTGATAGTGCATTAGTCAGAAGGATGGCCTGCTGATAATTCGAAATCAAGAACACCACAAAAAAAAAAAAAAACAGAATTGCCTGAAATATAAAGAGATTCATCTCATGAATTACTATAATGCTATAAATAATACATCTAAGTTGAAAAAAAAATGTCAGTAAATTAATACAAAAAAACCGTGTGACTGTAAAGTGAACTTAAAGTTCATCTCCAAAGGCATGAAAGCCATCGTGTGCAAAAGATAAAGTAGAAGGCATCCTCACTCATCCTTGTAAACAAACACCTAACAGTGTCTGGATTCACGCTACGCAAGCACAACTCATTCTTCGAGTCGAAGTCTCACGACACAACATCAACACCAAATCAACCAACTCCTCCATCCTCATTCCTCACATCGGGAAACATAAAACACACATTGATTTGCAAAACAGGTAGATCTCCGGTCCTCAAGTGCTAACCAAATCTCTACATCCCAATCTATCAGCTTAATCACGCAACTAATCAAATCAATCACATAATGAATCCAGCCCCAAACACTTCAAATCACTAACCAACAACAAAAAAACCACCAGCACAAACCAGATCTAGCACACACAAAACCACCGACAGGAAGTTTCACAATCAGCAGCACCAAAAACACCAATGCACAACGCAAAACCGAAACCAGAGCTCAAATCCACACCAGATCTGAAACTTACCAGCAAAATCACAGCTCCAATCGAAACCCTAGAAATCCAGCATTCCTGCTACAAACAGAATTAGAAATCCACAAACATCACAAACAACAAATCGAATCAACAAATCATCAAATCGAACAACAACGATGCACAGATCGCGATCTAGAGAGAGAACGAAGAGAGAGAATGCACCAAGAGAGTATGCTTGAAGACAAAGAGTGAAACCTACACACTCGCTGCTCACTGAGAGCAAAACTTCCCACTACAATTTATTTTCCCTTTATTTTGTGTTTTTTAAATTGGATATTATTTTTTTAGGTTTTTTTATTCTTTTGATTGGGTACGGCGGTGGTCCATGTGAGCGTTAAATGAGGAGTGGATTTTGGACCGTTGGATTGGTTCGTGGGGTTGATGGAGGGCTGAAGATGGTGGTGGGTGACACACAGTTTAAAAGCGGACGATGAATTTTAATCTCGAATCTAGTAAAAGACAATGTGTTATATCCCCACACAGGTTGAGTTTTTATTGCCACACGACCCCATGAATACACAACGGTTTCATCGCTACGAGGAGTTGTGAAGTGAAATTCAAGCATGTCAAATAACTACTCCATCACCTCCAAATTTTACTCAGAACATGATAAGGCTATATTTCATTCGTCTCATTTATTCATATTATTAATAATGTTATTTGAGTCATAAATGATTCATTATATTATAAATGATTATTTTTTATAAATTTGTTATAAAATAAATGATAATTTAAGTGATTCGTTATGAATGATTCGCATTATTTTTCATAAATTTTAGTCACAATCGTTTGTCTCCAGAAGTTTGTTGATAAATTCTACCAAACACGACATTTTTGAGGGTAGAAGATTTGGTATGACGAACACATAGCAATATCGAGTGCAAATAGATTCTGAAAATCAGCATTCATGCTACTGGATAGAGCTAGGCGATCACCGGCACAACAACAGCAGGAAGATGATTACTGGATCAGTAAGTACTACTACAACATCATATGGAAAGCCACTGCCGATTAATAAGATAGCTCAAGTCAGACCAACAAAGTACCAAAGCGTGACGTAACACATAAAACAGGCAAAAAAGACCCATTTAGCCTACACTTAATCAACCGATAGATAACCGAACTGCTACTACAAGGACCATGAAATCATGTTTCTTCATATGCTCCATCGAACAACGAGATCACTTTACAAAAGTTGATTGTTATGGAAGGTGAAGATGGCTGAAGCAAAAATAAGAGGGCGGGTTCCACAAGAAGCGTGCTATTTATTCATCTTCCTCTTCCTCACTGTCTTCTTCGTCATCTTCATCCCGTCCCTCATCATCAGAGCCATCCTGCCAATGTTACAACCACAAAAATTGTGTCAATCTCCAACATGCAAAAACTTACTCCAGCAACGAGTTCAGAACATAGACGTTTCAAATGTGCAAAACAAAATGGAAAAATAGATCGAAAAAAATCATCAGGACGCAGCATTGTAGAATCTAGAATCCATATCCAGCATATAGTTTTAATCTGTTCTGATACAATTTACCCTGTCCCAACCAAAGGACAATCCTGGTACGGTATTTTCATGCTCTTGGATAGGGGCAACGATTTCTACGAGCAAACTAATTTTTAACACCTTTTCCTTTTTCTTAGTAACCTCGAACTGGAGCATAAAGATTTGATACAGTTCAGTCACATGACAATAAGAAAAGATATCATCATGTACCTCTTCCTCTTCATCATTGCCCTCTTCGCCACCAGATTCTTCTGGGTCATTCTCCTGCACCAAACTCATCATAATCAGGAAAAAGAACAACCTTTGTGAAAAATTCAATGCAGGACTTAATATAACAATAGATTGAGCGGATTGCAAACAATCTTACAGCCGCTGAATAATATGAGAATAACACTCACATTGTAGAAGTAATTGAGCGGATTTGGCCACAAGTCATCCTTGATTACATCAGCAACCTGAAAATGTTTGTGCGTGTCAATTTTAAGCAAATAGATAGGGAAGAGGACACAAAAGAGACGTACAGCATGTCGCCAGCTTTAATCTTCGAACACCGTGTTGGATTCTGTACAGAATAGCGATAGACTCACCTCATCATGAAGCTCGTCCATCAACTCCTTTGGTTGAGATTGACTAAACCAGCTGAAGAAGCTGCAGCAAACATTAAAAAAAAAAAAAAACAACCAAGATAAATATTTACATCAAAAAACTGAATCTTCACCAAAAGCCCAAAAAAGAAAACAAAAACCATAGTAGATTGCCTATTCAGATAAAATTTTCAGAGCCTAGAAAACAACATAAACAACTTATTCACACCCTATTCACAGAAACTTGAGAAGCCAAAACAAGTTGCCGAGTTCCACAATTCCACAATGGCCAACTACATCAACCTAAGAAGCAAGTACAACGGGGATTAAGAGCTTCTCTAATGCTCAATTAGCCACAGGAAAATGCGTTCACATACCTTTCTTCAGCATGAGTCCGCTTCTTCCCTTTGTCATTAGTTACACCATTCAGTGTGCCCTTCACGCATGTAGTGCGTAAAGTGAGGGATCAAAGCACTCAGACATATAAAAAACAATTATAAACTAATATGAATAGTCCATTCATTTTATTTTCAACAGATGTGGCAAAAGTAAGAAAGTGAACACAGAAGAGATGGACATCTAATCTGACAAGATAATATGATAATAATAGCTTTGCTACATGTTCAATTCGTACAAAAATAGAGAAAAATGCTCACCATGCCCTCCTTCCATTTAATGGATGTAGAAGTAACTTTTGTTGTCCCCTCGTCAAGGAAAGTGAAAGTTTTTACCAGCTTTGTGTCATCAAAATAAGGATTAGGCTTGAAGTTCTGAAATAGTCGCCAACATCCATAAATTACGTTTAAAGTAAATATCACTGCACACATCAACATTTCCCTGCCGTGCATTTGAAGAGACTATTACTGGTAACCAACACCACTCAGATACTTACAAAAGTGATGGAGTAGCCTGACTTAACATCTTTTGCATCTTCGACCTCGAGGGAACTGAGAAACTTGAAAATCTGCAAAAGCAGAAAATGGATAACAGGATCAGTAAATAAGTAAACTTCAAGAAAAGAATCCACCCCTAAGAAAAATCATAACAAATGTTTTCTACAAAAATCATGATCAAAGGTCAGTAATGCTCATTGCCATCACCCTTTCATTCCTTTACTAGAATGGAAACAAGTACCAAGTCAATTTCTCATGTAAATCCACATAAGAATACATTGAATGCAGATCTAAGATAACAAACGATACCTTCTGATCCTCACTAGTCAGAAGCTCCACAAGCACAGGGTGACTCATAAACTGCACAATACAAATAGTCCACAAGTAGATTGTAACGAGCGGCGCATGAACACTAATTAGGATACACATTTCAGAAATAGTTTACTCCTATCATGAAGGCTAAAGACCAGAACTTACAGCAGTTAGCCAGAAGTCAGGAATGGAATTGATTATCTCATTCCTTTTGTCATATACTGGTTTCCTTATCTCATTATACTTCTGCTCAACGGCCAGGACCTCATCGCTTGCTTTCTCATTTATCTACCACAATTAACATCAAACAACGCAAAATAAATTAGAACACACAAATCCATTGATTGGAATGCCGTATGGGTCATATATATCAACAATCAATAGCATCAGCATGCCGACCCAGTATGCCAAAGCACCCACCAAAACACTCCCCTTTTCCATATTAACATTTTATCTGTAGCATATGTAGGACTAACAAAGCCAGTGAGGTGCAACTGGCTGCCAACGCTAATCTTCACATATGAAATCAGGGAACATAAAAAACTAAGAGCACGAAGAACTTCCAATCTTCACCCACATGAACAATAACAAAAGAATACATCAGGTTCCAGAAACAAATACACAAAATGGCATCACCTACAGAGGTTTGCAGGTATATCATGTCAAGCACTGTTCAAAATATCCCCATATGAGCCAATATATCGTCCGATGTATCATTTTGGGTACCCCACAGATACAATATTGTATAATTAATCTGATATAAAAAAAGGTCAATATCACCAAATATATTAGTCAAATCCGATGTATCTTCCGATATATTTAACGATAAATTGTTCGGTATAAATTTATATAATCATAGTCTATTTTTAGGATAAAAAACGTTTTTAAAACAATTTTTTCTTGAAATACATTAAAAACATTTTTTGAATTATTTTTTCAAAAATAAGATTGGATCATAGTATATTACACCTACATATTCCCACAAGAGTCCAATAATTCTAAGAAAAAAGATATTGGATCATCACAAGATCCATGGGAGATCCATGGGGAAGTGAAGCCTGACATACCACTCATCGATGATTACAAATCAACGGAGTCGGAAGAAACAAAAACAGATAGAGAAGAAATGATTGAAGATGAAGATGAAGATTAAAATAAATTTTAATATTCATTTCGTAAAACGCTATCGTTTTAATGTTTTCAATCTTTTATGGTTAGGTTTTGCATATTTTTCTATGGATTTTTAAACATTCGACTACATATTTCATTTATTTATATTCCAATCCAACTATATCCGATATTCATGCATATCCCCGAAATATCATTCGATATCCGATATCCAAGATCTAGAACCTTGATGTCAAGTATCCATCACAAAACGCTGTTTTCACGCGAATCAATCAACCTCCACATTCACCAGAACAAAAGAATCAAAACATAGACTCCAGTTCTAACAACTACTGCATCAACAGCGAGAGAATATCCCTATAATGAGAAGTTTGAGTAGCTATATGAAGGAAGAAGATATTAAGCAGCTACAACACCAGAACCGCATTGTGCACACAAATCATCCACTCCACGACACTCAACCTCACAAACATCACCTTCAAATCCCCATTCGACCCACCAAAACGAATCATCTCAAAATATTCACACCACTACAGTCAAAGAAAAATGCCCATCAATAGAACAAAAAACCACAAGGAAAACTACTACACAAACTCAACAATTTCACATGCAATCTCACAACCCAACACCACCCATCACCAAACCCTAAACACAAACACTAAAAACAACACAAACCAATTTCAGAAAACCAAAAACCCACATCAAAAAACAAAAAACCCAGTTCAAAAAACCCAAAAAGTTTCAACCTTGTCGAGCTCATCCTGGATTTCCTGCAGTTTCTCAATGGAAAGAACGAGATCTCCATCGATCTCCTCATTGTTCTCCTCCTCGTTCTTCTCCGCCACCTTCTGTTTCTTCCCCTTGTCGGCCACCATTTTCTGTCACCTGATAAACCCTAGAAAAACCCTAATTCGCCGAATGAGGGTAGAGAGGCTAGCAGGGGAGAGCAAAAGGGGATTTTGGTTTTGGTTTTGACAGAGGCTAGGGTTTCTCTGTGTGTGTTGGGGTTGTATTGTGTGTGGTGCGGTGTTGCGTGGGGCTGAAATCTGTGCCAATGGGTGGTTGGTACGTGTGATATTGCAGGGGTGTTAGTGTCATTTTCGGGTGGCGCTGATTGTACGAGGGCAATGAGGATGTGTACGATGTTTTCCATGTAGTAGATCATGACAAATGTATAAATTATAGATATATTGAGAAATAGATCATGACAAATGTATAAATTTGTGATCTATTGATCTAGCTATATGTGAGTACATATTAGTCGTATTGTGTTATTGGGTGGTGAAGACTGAAGAGGTTCCTTCAGCTGCATTCCGAGCAGCGAGATCCTCCAGCAGGGAGATCTATTGAAATAATGGGATCATACAACTCCTAATCATGTCTCTACTTCACATTGTTCTAATGCATTTTAAAATACACTCATACTGCCACATTTCCTGTCGATCAAAAAGTAGATATAAGTTGATATAACAGGGGACAATAATTCGACATACTGACTCGGGAGGGCAAAGGCTCTTATCTATTACACAGATCCGCAACCAGCACAATATTGACTAATCCATCAAGCTCATATCGCCGTATTCAAAAGCTGCAGCAGCCCTAGTAGGCAGAGCATGGAGCATCTGCTTCCATGAGCGAGTACCGATCAGCGGGCACCTCTTGCCGCAGCTCATCCTCCAATGAAGAATCAAGCTGATTATCTTGAACAAAGGTTTTCAACTGAATCCTATCGTGCTGCACCCTTCCGCTTATCTCCAAACACAACCCATTGCCGAGGCCTTTGCCGAGATGCTGCTTTCCCTTGTCAGGCCTCTCCCTGGGACCTGGATCGATGAATATTGGTTGAATCTTTGCAGTTGGATTCGGCTTTATCCGGTTAGCTTCTCTTGGATCGAGTGGCCGTAGGATACTGTTCTCGGGTTCCAGATCTGGAATCTCATCTTCATTGAACATGACCTGTAGAAGAAATGTAACATCAAGTTCAGGAATCAAACATTTCGATTACAAGGGCTATAACCCAAGTTTATCCCAATCAAAACCAGAAATGTAGTGCACAAAGGCAAGAGTCCTCTAGTATCTTCAAACTAACATATGCATACAAATAACCGATCAGGGTTGTTCGTGGAAACAGGGTTAGCATGCCCAGTGAGCTATAATCTTCGATCTTATAGATGGTCTCAATTTAAAAATGCTAATAACTGATTTTGTATAACTCGTAACTTTGCGAAGTTGGATTAGGAGTTATTTCTTGTTCATGTTGATCGATTTATAAGGTCTAGGTTGTGCCCTTACCATCTCTGTAAGATTTGATTTATTTTAATGAAATCTTGATCCCAATTTCACAAAAAAAAAAAAACAAAAAAAAACAAAACAAAAAAAACAAAACATATGCATACAAATAGAATGATTCATGCTAGATGCTGACAGAAGTAATACCTTTCGGCCTACTAAGTCGAAAGAGACGACCACTTTCTTTCTTTTCTCTGCCTCGGCTTGTACCAGCTCTTCCTGTTTCTTCTTCAAAAGTTCCTTCTCCTTCAAAAGAACATCAGATGAACAACTTCTATCAACTAAAAGATAGCGAAATACTATATGCTCAACTAGAAGAAAGCATATACCTCCTTTGACAACCAGCTATTTCCCTCATCATAGTAATCACTCTGATCATCAATAACGGTAGTACGCGCTGCAGAATTACGATCATAATCTACAAGCCTCTTTGCATAAGCTTCAGCAGCCGCCTCTGCATCAGTGAGAGGAGCAGCAACAGATTGTTCTAAACCTGCATGTGTGCTGCCTTCCTTCAGTACAAGGGCACCACAGAAGCTGCAAGGTCCCTCGCCTTCTTGTTCACACACAATCTTCCCACAAGATAAGCAGTTGCTTACAAGTCTATGTCGGCGTGCCTGACATGAGCATGGCTTTCCTTGCTGAAATACAATCGACCCTTTGGCTGCTTCCGCTAGGGAAACAACTTTTCCAGACTTTTTCTTTCTAGAGCTGCCTTGGTTCCCTGTTGGTGTGTTTCTTGTTTGGGCAGGAAACTGATTGTTCGGGTTACCAGATGACCCGGATGACGAAGCATCCTTGTTTGCCTTCTGAGGCTTTTTCACTGCTCTGATAGAAACCTCATCAGAGCGTGGTTTCACATATGCATGCAATGAAGAAGAGGGGACATCCACATTGCCAGATGGTTGAGAGTAACCTCTCTTTCTTAAGTACTCTTCAATAACAGATCTGCCAGTTTCCTCGCCAACAATATTCTGCAACTCAATAGAACGAACATACATAAAAACCTTCAAAAGACGAAGGCCAGGAAACAAGCTACTACAGCATCACAAAGCACTAAGAAAATCAGAATACTTATAAGCATAAAAAGGAAACCATGTCAACTTGGCTTGAGGCTCATATGCTTGTTACAAGCAAATCTAGAGCATCAGATCAATTCATTCTTGTTATGATCCACGCAGCAGGAATTTTCGAGTAGAAGGCTATCAAAGATTCAAAACTACTACCCAAACCAAACCATAATACATCCATCAATGGAATCAAAATCAATTCGATGACAACAACGCTAAACCATCAACCACAAAATTCATCCACATTTCACTTAAAATTCGCCGAAGCCCATCAACACACCACAACCCTCACAATCAATCCCACAATTTTGAGAACCTAACCATCAACCTAAGTCCACATTTTGACGATCAAACCCCAAATCAAAACCCCTAAATCGCAAACCCCACAAAGGAAAACAAAACAAAACAAAACAACCCTCGAAATTCTACGAATCCTAACACAGATTATGGAATCCGATCGGAATAAATTTCGAACGAGGAAAAAAGCCATACATACATCGAGGTATTCTTTGGCGTCTTGGGGAGGGGCGAGCTCGCAATAGGAGACGAGGCCGGAGATCATGTCTGCGTCCAACGCCAGACCGCTCTCGACACTTCTGCAGAGGTCGTTCAGCGCCCTCTCTAGCCACTGCCCCGGCGACGAGTCCATCGCTGTGTCGATCGGAATCTTCGACGTCTTGATCGGAGTGAAACGGGTGGGGCCGTCGTGCGAGGGGTGGCGGAGGGGAAAGGGCTTTGTTTACAACAGAAAAAAAAGACAGTTCCTAGGGCTAGTTGAGTACTTTGGATCTTGGAACAGTGTTAGTACTGGTACATCCCACCACGGTTCCATTTGAACCGGAATTGGAATTAAACGGTCCATTTCGAAATCAAAATCGAATCGTAAAATATCTATTCTATTTAGGTTTTATTAAAATAAAATCGAAATCGAAACCGTCGATTTGATTTCAATTTCAAATTGTCTATTTTTTTTTTGAAAGTTGAAATCTTCAATAATTTATTAGTTTATTTTTATTATTCATATCTCCAAACCCGTTTTATCTTAAATTCTTATAGTTGAAACACTTAATTTTTATGATTGATCCATTTTTTTATATTTATCGTATCTTAAGAATATTAAGTGTATTTTTTTTATAAATCTATATGTGTTTTGATATTTTTCAATCTTATATTATATTTTATTTTATAAATCTATAAGTGTATTTTATCAAATATTATCATTTGACATGCATCTCATATGCAATACGATGTTGAAACATAAACAATAGAAAAAAAGAAAAAATAAATAAAACCAAAACCTAAAACGTCATCGAACCGGAACTATTCGAAGCAATGGTTCTTGAACCAGAATTAGAATCGACTCAAGAGATTTTGGTTTCAGTTTATCCTTCTCTTAAACCGAAACCAACTGTTCCAGAACCGTGGTCAGGTTTAAGTACTAGCCATAATCTATCGATAATTAAATCAAGGAATTAAGGAGTGCGTATAATGATATAGGTGTCCACTAATAAATAAATGGTTGAGATAAAAACAACATAAATCAATTATTGATATTAGAATGCTATTTCTTTACTTAAATCAATGCTTCAATGTTATTTGGTTCCTCTCATTCAAAATATAATGTCACTATTCAATACGCATGTGCAAAAGTTTCATTTTTTTTTATGAAATAAGATTTGATCGTTTCTCAACATTTATATCATTAAAATATGTGGGATGGTGTTGTTCTTGATGTTGTGACTTATAACACTTATATGGGGGATGTGTAAGAACTCATGGTCGAAGAGGCAGAACGATATCTGCGTCAGATGGTGAATAAGGCATTTTTTCCAGATGATTTTAGTTATGACACTGCTGTTCAAGCTTACAGCAAATTGAGGATGGTGGACAAGGTGGAAAATCTTCTCAAAGATGCGGTCTGTCGTGGATTTTTTCCTGATGAGTTCACATATTGCTCCCTGATTAGAGGTCTATGCCTTTATGGAAATGTGGAGAAGGCGATGGCCTTGTTCAAGGATGTCTCCAAAAAGGAACTCAAACCTAGTATATTTTGTGTACAATACATTGATCAAAGGCTTATCTCAGCAGGGGCTTATTCTAGAGGCATTGCTGGTTTTGAACGAGATGTTAGTTGACGGCTGTGCTCCGAATATATGGACCTATAACATCGTCATAGATGGCTTGTGCAAGATGGGTTGCCTCTCTGATGCTAGCTACCTATTGAATCTTGTAATGACGAAAGGCTGCTTACCCGATATCTTCACCGTTAATACGCTGATCGATGGGTACTGCAAACAGAAAAAGCTGGAGAGTGCCATTGAGCTCTTGGACAAAATGTCCGGCCATGGTATCATTCCAGATGTGATTACGTTCAATTCTGTGTTGAATGGCCTTTGCATGACGGAGAAATATGATGATGTAATGGGAACTTTCGAAACTATGGTGAAGCAAGGGAGCGATCCGAACATCATCACATACAATATTCTCGTAGAGAGCCGGTGCAAATCCCTCGACATAGAGGGTGCCTGTATGTTGCTCCAGGAAATCAAAGATAAAGGCCTTGCTCCAGATATGGTAACGTTTGGGACGTTGCTTAATGGTTATTGTATGAAAGGAGATCTGGACGAAGCCTATCGGATTTTCAGGAGTATGGAGCAGGATTTTAATTGCTCGCATACTACCGCCACTTGTAACATTATGATCAATGCTTTTTCGGAGAAGCTAATTATGGAGAAGGCGGAAGAACTTTTTCATGAAACGGGTGATGATAGTTCTCTCAATAGTTATACTTACCGTGTCTTGATTGATGGTTTTTGTAAAACTGGAAATGGCCATTCGGGTTATACTTATCTTCTCAAGAAGATAACCGAGGGGTTTATTACTTCAATTACGACCTTTGGGAGGGTGATGAATCTTCTTTGTATCAGCAACAGAATTCGTGAAGCTGTTGGGCTTGTGCACCTTATGGTGCAGAACGGTGTTGTCCCAGAAGTTGTTGATACCATATTCGAGGCAGATAAGAGGGAGATAGCATCACCGAAAATTGTTGTAGAGGACCTGTTGAAGAAGAGTTGTATAACTTACTACACTTACGAACAACTGTATAGTGGGATCAGGGACAAGAAGCTACAGAGAAGTAGAGACCGTTAGGAACTCTTATTAAAGAACTTCAGAGTTCAGAAACTGTTCTTTGGGAACAAGTTGGTCAGAGTCGGACAGTTTCTTAGCTGGAACCTTCTTGAACTATGTTACTTGTTCACCTGTGCTCTTTTCCGGCATCAGTAAGTTTCAGGCCACGACATTCTTTCGACTGAGGGCATTTGATTACAATTTTGCTGATTGCCTTTTAACATCTCATTCCTCTATTTTCAATGCTACCCTTTAGTCTTGCCATTTGTTTTTATACATGATAGGCAACTGGTCGAGTTTTGCCGATTGAAGGGTGATTTGGGTAGCAAAGATTCTGCAGTATGAGCAGGAAGAAGACAGAAGTCCTGCAAGGCCTATGTCTCCATGATTCTTGGAGCCGCTCCATGCTGGCATGCCCGCATGCCTAGGTGTATCATCGGTAACCCCAACAGGCTCCTTTTTCTGTAGTTATATAGAAATAACTATGAGCTATGCTGCCATATTATCCAATGAAGATGCTCTCATGGTTCGTAGTGTGATCAGTGGCATGAATTTTTACTCTTACTTGTCTCTTGCCTATATGGCTTCAAGATCATGATTCTTTATCATCGGCAACAACCCCGATTGTGTTTCTCGTGCTCTTCATTATTCGATTGAGCTTTTTGGTAGACAGTATTTTAACGTCATGTGCTCTCATGGTACTTGCAGTTCACGGTGCTATGAATACCTGATAGCAAGTTACAAGTTATGATCACTCCTAGATGCTGCAATGCGCATTACATGTTGAGGTAAAAAAAAGGAAGACCAAGGACTTCATTTGATCGGAGACCATTGGCGGTCCAATAGCTTGAATTCAGATGTCGATGATTTTCCTGTGCCAAAGAACCGCATGAAAAATAAAGGTCGTGCTGGAAAGGACATGAATGTGATGATGGTAAGCACTGTGAGCCGCAGACCTTGCTGCAATCTGGGTCAGCTGTCCGACTGTGCTCATGCAAGTCGTACACAACCAGACTCTGCATATATAACAAGAACTCTTCATTTGCAAGTTTCTTGTGTAATAGCTCAAGAATCAGCACAGATGTTCGATAAGGACACCATTGCTCCATATACCAAAGAAGCAGGCGGCAGCGTCACCTCATATACTACTCCATCCAGGTTCCTTGTTAGCTCTAGTTCCTTTTACCGAAGATCGTACATCGAGAACATCCTCCCACTGTCCCATATCAGCACACATGTTCGACAAGGACACCCTTGCTCCAGCATCAGAAGGATCAAGTTCAGAAACCTTCTCTGCTGCTAGCCTCCCAAGCTCGACATCTCCATGTAATTTGCAAGCGGCTAACAGTGTTCCCCATATCAAAGCAACAGGTTTAAAGGGCATGGACTTGATAAACTTTTCAGCCTCTTTCAATCTCCCGGCACGACAAAGAACATCAACCATACATGCATAGTGACGATGACCCGGTTGGATTCCGTACTCTTGGGACATGGAGTTAAGATGATAGTAGGCTTCTTCCACTAGACCATTATGACTGCAGGCAGATAAGACTCCTGTAAAAGTCACAGGGTCGGGTTTAATCCCTTCCTCTTTCATGACTTCATATAGTCTCAGAGCCTCGGCACCTCTACCATTTTGTGCATAGCTCATGATCATTGTAGTCCAACCGATCAAATCGGGAGTTACGATTTGTTCGAATGCTTTGTGGCAGTCATCTATGCTTCCACATCTCGAGTACATAGAGATCAGTGAACTTCCAACTGAAGCTTCGAAGTGCAAGCCAAATTTCATAAGAAGTGAATGCAACCGAGTTCCGATGCTAGTCTTATTCAGTTGAGCAACAACCCCTAAAACAGAAGAAACTATGTAGGAGTCAATTTCAATCCCAGCAATCAGCATTTGGCGGAACAGAAGCATCGCCTCTTCGATATGACCATTTTGGGCATACCCCGAAACCAAAGCAGAACATGATACATAATCCTTGCGTGGTAGCATGTTAAATACCCGCCTTGCAGATTCCAAAGCGCCGCACTTTGAATAAAAATTAACAAGGGTGCCACCAAGAAGGGTCTCTGTGCTGAAACCTTTGCGAATGGCATGCCCGTGAACTTCCTTGCCCTTTAGCAAGATACCGAGGCTAGATAATGAACTCAAAACTCCAGCCAGAGTCACTTGGTCGGGTTCGATTTCTTCAGAGAGCATCTCTCGGAACAAATGAATGGCTTTATCTGCACAATCGTGTTCTGCGAACCCAGAAATCATTGAAGCCCAGGTGACAACATCCTTGTTCGGGGTTTGTTCGAAAACTTGGAATGATTGATCCAAGCTCCTGCACTTGGAATACATGGTCAATAAAGAGCTACCTACTGAGACATCAGCAGCCAATCCGGTTTTTTGTGCGTAAGAATGTATCTGTTTCCCCAGTTTGAGGCAATCCACAATGCTTAGAATGCTTAGAATGCTAGAAGTGCAGAACTTATCCGGCTTCAGACCTTTGTGAAACATTGCACAAAACATTTCCGTTGCTTTGCAGTAACTCTGATTTTGAGCAAAGGCGGAGATCATGACCGCATATAGACCTACATCATCTGCGGTTCTGTTTCTTAAGAACAGCTTTTCACATGCATCAACATCTCCGACTTTTGAATACATGTTGATCAAAGAAGTCCTCACAGCAGCATCAGTCGAGAAACCATATTTCAGAATCCAAGAATGCACTTGCAAGGAAAGTCTCGGTGATCCTGATTTTATACAAGCAGTAACTAAACTTGTAACAGTGAAATTGTTGACTTCCACGCCCGACTTTCTCAAGTCAGCGAAAAACTGAAAGGCTGTCAAAGGGTCATCTGCGTGCACAAAGGCAGATATGATCGCAGTCCACGAGACAACATTACGTGATGGCATTCTCAGGAACTCCTTACTTGCTCCTTCCATATCTCCACATCTGCCATATAAATCGACGATAGCAGTTCCAACAAAGATATCTTCTCTAGCTCCAGATTTGATCGCCAGTCCATGAACTTGCTTCCCCACTTCAAACTCTTCAAGATCAACACAAGCTGTCAAAGCACTCGAAAACGTAAAACTATTTGGAAACAAAGATTCACTAAGCATCCGCCAAAATAGTCCCAAGCCAATCCAACTATTGCTACTCTTCACCGCACCTGATATCACACTATTCCAACATACCACATTCCTGTCAAAAGCACAATCCTCGAAAACACGAAGAGCATCCTCAAATGCCAAACTCCAAGCGAACAGATCAATCATTCCAGTCCGGATATACCCATCAAACCAGAACCCACTCCTGATACATAGCCCATAAACCAATTCACCTCCCAATCCAAACCCCAAAGCATTACAAGCAGACAGCACACTCCCATAAGTAAACTCATTAGCCTCAAACCCCATTCTCCGCATTCTCGAAAACCATTCCCACGAATCCCAATACCGCGAATTCTCATTCAACCCCGAGATCACGATATTCCACGACACGATCCCTCTCTCAGGCATTTCGTCGAACACCTTGACTGCATCCTCGATCGCTGACGATTTAGAGTACCAGTCAATCAGGGAATTTGCAATGAAGATGTTCCATGCCAAGATCGATGCTTTGATCAAATGCGTGTGTATAAGTCGAGTCGCTTGGACTGTGAGCTTGTTGGATTTCACCCATTGGGTGAAGATCTCAATTGGGTCGAGCGGGGTGGGAATATAATTGTCTGATGATGAGATTGTGTTTGATGAATGGGTTTCGGCGAAGGCGATGGAATTTGAGTATCTGAGGAAGTGCGAGTAGAGTTTGCTGAAGAAATTTCGATGGATGAGATGATTCATTAGTTACAATGACGGTGGTTTTTCGTCGAGTGCCCTGGAAAGATGAAGGCAGAAATTAACGGCTAGTTTATGTTTTAAACAAACATTTCGAAGTTTAACCAGCCAGTCAAGATGGCCGAGTTGGTCTAAGGCGCCAGTTTCAGGTACTGGTCCGAAAGGGCATGGGTTCGAATCCCATTCTTGACAAATGATTTTGCTTTAATTTGTGAGGTCCGATTTTAATTTGCCCGCAACATGTTTCATAGCTTTTGAGCTGCGGGTCTGATTCCAGCATTGAAGACATCAGCCAATAAGAATATTTGCCCATCCGTAATGGAAATGACATTAGTGGGTGACACACAAATCTCGTATGGGAATTCATTCTCATATGAGAATATTAAAAACAAAGATCTATTTTGGATCGAAAAAGTATTGATTTTTTCTTTCGGACAAAAAATATTTCTTTCTTGTTTTTCACCTTTGCATAAAAAACTATGATTCAAATTCAAATAGGAAGGGGACGAAGTTGAGGGCAATAGAGAACGAAAGCCAAGGCCACAAGTCTATTGGTGGCTTTGAGGAACACGACTGAGCAACAACATCCATTGTATTTTCGCAATGGACCGGATCCAGGGAAAACAAGATTTTCACAATCCCTTACCCCACTGCGAACAATTATTCCAAAGGAACACACCAAGGTACCAAAGTTGAAATATAGTGCCTACACCAGATTCATCAAAAGACTTTTGAAGTAGCGTATGACATTTTAGTCCACTGAAAATGGAAATTATCAATTTGTCCATGAGCGTTGAAAACAAAATGGATGCAAATCTCGAGTAATCTAGCTTCAATGCCGAAAGACAGATGAAACCGAAGTTTTCCTTGAACGCCATTGAAAACAAAATTCCTTTAGATAACATGATCTTGTTGAAGCAAGGCTACAAATCACTATTAATCTAGCTCTTAGCAGGAGCCTTCTTCTCTTTCGTCTTCTGCAGCTTCAAAACTTTCTTCACTATCTTCTGCTCTTCTATCAAGAATGCTCTGATGATCCTGTGAATAAAGGAATGAATACACGGATCAGTTGCTACATGGCAGAGAAACATAGGGGCTTGCAGCTGAATACAAATAAAGGATGAGCAAACCTTTCACGAACAGCTGAGCCACATAGGACACCACCATATGGACGATTCACGGTTCTCCTGTTCCTAGCTAGTCGGCCCCTTTTGTATTCGGTAGGTCTCAGATGAGGAATCTGGACACAAAAGCTAAAGTAAGAAGCTGAATAAATTAAGTCTGCTTAGACTTGTATGACATAGGCCATGATCCTAGGATCCTACCCCCCCAAGGAAATGGGAAACATATGGGAAAAAGTTCAAATATGGTCAAGTATAAAATAGCCAACAGCCTAGAGCAATCACATGAAATCAAAATACCATGTCACAATGCACAAGACAAAAATTTTAAGGGATGGATAAACCAGACATGGGAAAATCATTAATCGTACGAATCCACATAGTAGGCATTGGGAGAAAAGGATCCTTCCAAGTAAAATTGTAAAATGCTCAATGAAGGTAAAACAATCTTCACGTACCCCTTGAATTCTCTTCCCAGTGACTGGACATTTTGGTCCGCTGGCTCTCTTCTTGGTACTTTGATACACAAGCTTACCACCTATAATTACATTCAATATCAAAATCAGGATAAAATTAACACACAACTACTAAAAGCTGAAACAAAAAATTAATAGGCATCTTTGGCCAGCCAGAACAATAACTTCATCTCCACATAATCAAGTAAAATAGCATAGTTCATATAACTTTGGAATCATTTCATAATCTTCTATTCCTATAATGTATCACCAGGCAAAAAAATTTCAATCCCCGAAATCCAGAAAGAGAAGCCTAACAAAATTTCCGCGGAGCTATTGAGGCAAAGCAGGGATTCTAAATTCTAATTACCTAGAATCTCCATCGACTCCTCGTAATCGTGGATTACATGAATTCCAAATTCCAATACGATATTTTTTTGGTTTTTTGTGTCCGTTTCACCCCGCGCTGCACCAAATCTACATAGATCCTACCTCACCATGGATTCAGTTTCTCACATCACAGGTTGAACGAAGATGCAATCTGTATGAGTAAATATGAGTGCGACGAGTACTTGATATGATACAAGAATAAGAAATGTTTGCTTTGGGGTCGGAAACAGAATCCCTCCGTATCATAGAGATCTCAATACTCATTGCCATCATCTACCGTTAAATACTTCATAGCATCTATCTATTCATATATACAAAATGCGACATAGCCACACAAATCAGCCGCATACAATACCAATGAACAGATTCCATCGAACAACAACCGCTAAAAATCAATATCATCGAATCCAGAAAAATGAAAGCAATTAATGGATCGAAAGACCACAACTCGAATAGAAAGAATTGAATGAATCGTGTATTAAAAATTACCAGGTGTTTTGACGACTCTGTGTTGATTTGATTTGGTGGCGTAGCTGTGTCGCCGGCGGTATGTGAGTCGCTGCACCATTTTTGATCCCACTGATCAAGCTAATTCTCCGCCGCCGGCGACGTTCTTTCTACAACACAACAGAGCAAAAGGAGAAGAATGAGGAAGCGGCTGCGCGTTTTGAAAGCCCTAATTGAGGGATTTGATCTGATGGTGGAGATCGATAGTGAAGGTATCTGACGGCTCAGATTATTTTTAAACTCAGTGAAAGCAATTACGATTTTTCAAATATGTTTTAATATGTCAAAAAATTCTCTTTTTATCCTAAATAAATTAAATATATTTAAAAAATCATCATTATTAATAAAAATATTGATTTCATATAATTTTATATTTCTATTCTTATGAGAAAAAAAGAAGTTTTAAGTGGATGGAAAGGAAACGATGAGTGAGTTAACACGGAAAAATTAATGATGTAAAAAATGATGTGATATAAAATAAGGATATTTTGAATATTTAAACCATCAAAATTTATCATTTTAAAAAATATTATAATTTATGTTGAATATTCATTTATAATGATGTTCCGTGATTTATTTGGGACGGAAATAATGTCCCGTAATTTATTTGGGACGAAGTGAATAATAAGCCATATACCTCCGACGTAGAATCATAACAGCATTTCTTAATAATAAAACGTAAATGATATTTGATCGTTTTATAGCGTAACTCAAAGTTTATCTCCATAAATCCTTAAATCAAATCATTTTATTTATTTTAAGAAAAATAAAATATAAATATTATGGGACGAAAAAAATACAAAATGATCTATTGAATTAGTATTATTCATTTTATTTATAATAATAATAAAATTACATCAAAGTTTATCTCCATAAATCCTTAAATCAAATCATTTTATTTATTTTAAGACGAAAAAAAATAATATTATGAAACGAAAAAAATATAAAATGATCTATTGAATTAGTATTATTCATTTTATTTATTATAATAATAAAATTACATATATAATGTCTTTATCGTATATACACCAGAAAAGAGTTTGTTGTCACGCACGAACACAACGAACTTACAAGCATCCTGCAAAGGACAAAGAATAAAAATGAATCACAAATATTCGTGGTCAGGCGCAGGAAACCTCTTGTTCCATTTCCATCGCCCAAAACCCTAATCTCAAAATCTCGATTCGTTCATCTCAACAACCCAAATCTCCTCAACAATGGCGATTTCATCCACAGTCAATCTCTCAACTTCTTTCCTATCGTCCTCCATCATCTCACGTCACCCAACTCGCCTCTCGGCTTCACCGTTTTCGCTCACTGTAAGGCAACCAATAATCAGGGCATCGGCTTCCCTCGATTACTCCTCCGTTGCTGCTACTAGTAAAAATTCTACCGCAGTAAAGGTTAGAGACGATCCAGTGAATTGACGCTTTGGAATGTGATCATTGGTTTGCTGGGTTAGTTTTGGATTTGACTGCAAAATTTAGGGTTTGGTTATTGTGTTTGTGCTGTTGCGATATGAGCCTTGTTAGGGAGTAAGATTAGGATACAGTTACGATTTGTCGCTATCAAATAATGAACACCACTTGATTTGCTGCTATTAAACTAAAATTGATTTAAGGGTGAGAGTTACTCTGTAGCATTTATTGTGTGCACCTTGTACCGTGTCCACGATGGGATTTCTTGGGTTTGTTGCTGTTGTTGAGTAAGGTGTACCATTGTTTCTCATATAGGTGGGCGTAAGGGCTGGGTTATAGTCTGTGTCTAATCATGTGTTGCAACCTTTAGCGGCGGCCGATTGGGTAAACCTGGATGTCCTGGTGTGCTGGCTATTGGGTGCGACGAGGACTGATTTATGCTGCATTTGGTGAAACGGATCTTAGCTGCTGATGTTTGATTATTATCATGTGATTCATGATGGATCACTTTCTCGTGCTTGTCAGTTCGACAAAACTAATGTGCATCTGATCGTTTGTTCACTTTTTAGGGGAGCAATTGGCAATGGATATTTGGGGATAACTCTATTAGTGTTTATTATGAAGAGCATGAAAAAGAGGGTTCTCAGCCTTCCAAAAACATTCTCATGGTGCCAACCATTTCTGATGTTAGCACGGTAGAAGAGTGGAGATCGGTGGCTAAAGATCTTGTCCAAAGGGATGGGAGAGAAAATTATCGGGCTACGATTGTTGATTGGCCTGGCTTGGGTTATTCCGATAGGCCAAAGCTGGACTACAATGCTGATGTTATGGAGAAGTTCCTGGTTGACTTTGTGAATTTACCCGGTAGTCCTGTATCACGTTCAGGTGAGCCGTAGGTCTACCTTGCTTCATATCGTAGTTTCATATTGAAGAATGCTCTGTGCACTAGTATTTTTGGAAAAGGAACTTTCAGGTGCAGAATGGGATTTTAGCGGTCTGATTTTGCACTAGTATGTTGTTTTTACTTGTGGCGCATACTTGCGGGTAAAGCCTACTGCTCCTTATTCATTGTAAATTACACAAGGATTTGCATGTTTAGTTCAGCATCCTAGAAAAACAAAATGTGTAGTCAAATGTCTGGTTTCTGTTCCCTAAAACCGGAACATCTCTTACATTTGTTGCATCTGTTTAAGCAGCGAGTGATCTCATGATAGTCGGAGGTGGACATGCTGCAACAATAGCTGTGAAAGCTGCTAAAAATGGTCTACTCAAGCCATCTGCTGTTGCTGCTGTTGCTCCAACATGGGCTGGTCCTCTTCCCATTGTGTTTGGACGAGAATCCAACATGGAAACAAGGTACTATGCGGATTCGGTGACGTATACATTAGTCTGTCCAGGTTAACTGGACAAGAAAACTTTGTCATCTGAGCTTATTAAATATTAATTATTATATCCTATGTAAGCAAATTTTGTTCCGACAAACTTTTCATTAGATTGATTGATAAACTGCTTTTGGCTGGTGCACCGGTTATCGAGATATTTATTTCTTTGATTCATGATTTTTTTATTTCAAAATTACCAGGTATGGACTACTCAGGGGCACGTTGCGGACACCTGCAGTTGGGTGGATGATGTATAACATGCTCGTGAGCAATGAGAATTCAATCCAGTCCCAGTACAAATCGCATGTTTACGCCGATCCATTAAATGTGACACCAGATATCATCCAAAGCAGATATGAGTTGACCAAAAGGAAAGGAGCTCGGTACGTCCCAGCTGCTTTCCTGACTGGTGTCTTGGACCCTGTCATGTCCCGGGATGAGTTCCTCGAAATCTTCGCTGCCTTAGAGGGTAAAATACCTGTCCTGGTCATATCTACTTCAAGATCTCCTAAGAGGTCAAAAGCAGAAATGGAGGCTTTGAAAGGAGCAAAAGGTGTGAGCAAGTTTGTTGAAGTTCCAGGCGCTCTTTTGCCTCAAGAAGAGTATCCCTCTAGCGTTGCTGATGAACTATACAGATTTTTGCAAGAGCTTTGAGGTCAAGCGATCATATTCAAGTTTTCAAGTGCAATAGATCATACAGAACATGATACATGTATGAATTTCACGTCGACCCTTGATGTTTTCATTTTACATAACATGTTATCATTGATTCTAGAGGAATCTGCGCTGTTTCCACTTCGCAGTACTTGTGTTTGTAAGATGTTTTGTGATGTATAGCTAATGATGTTTGTAATATTAAACTGAAACTTAGATAAAGCTTATACAACTTGATTGTTGCCATGAATCAATCGATGAATTTGAGACATTAGAACCATCTTCAGCAGGTAGCAGTGATATTTACATAGTTCAGGCTAGCATGCTCCATGGAAAACATTACTGATTTTGCACTGTTGGTTCTGTTGGTTGGTGGCTGTGATACTGGGAATGAATTTTGCGTAACTCCTTTCATGGTTGCATCCGCCAAGCAGGAGGTTTAGAGTGGCTTTCGGGGAATGATGACTTGTCTTGGGAGGAGATTTAAGTGAACTGATGATGCATAAAGCTTAAAGTTGCAATTTATTTTACTTGCAGTGGTCTATAGCGCTTATCGTTTCATTGTTCTTTGCAAATCACACAAAGAGCTTGCTTGTAGTTTCCCGTTCCATTTACTGTTACTTGTAACTGGAGGATCTCTCACTGTAATATTTCCTTTGTTGAAGCAGGGATAGATATCCTGATGGTTGGCCGTGGAGATGCTGCAACGATAATAGTAAAAACCCTGAAGAAGTGATGCTGTCACAGTTGTTGCACCAACATGGAACGGTTATCTTCGCAGTGGTTTTGGACGAGACTTCAGTATGGAAACAAGGTACCGTTGGAGGATCTGTTTTGAAGTTGGAGAGTAAAGCACTAGTGTCCTGTAGTGCAAGATCGGCCGTTTAATTGCCAACGATCTTCATTTTAGTGTCCTACCACTGATGCAGATGAGCTCTATGGTTTTGCAGGACATTTGTTGTCAAGCAATCGCATTCAATCACTCATGTGCTACAGATCACAATGGGTACAAGTTACATTTATCGATGCCCTGCTGATTTGAGATCCAGCATCACTCCTGTCTGATTCAAGTATCAACCCACTGCAGATCATGAGAGTATTAAGGTAGTATATGTTTTAATTTGCAGGAAATTTGATATCAATCCATCGGATTCAATCATCCATTTGCTGCTGATCATTAGCTGAGCAGGATGCATGAATGAATTTCACATTGTCCCGAAGACATAGAGCTGGAGGTATGAATTTCTCCTCTGATGTTTTAAGTTTATATAATTTGTAACCGTTCTTGATTTATGTTGCTGCACTTCATCCGTCATTATGTTGCCTCGCTTATTCTCCTTCTGCACAGCCATACATTAGTACAAAGTCTATTGAGGGCTGTGAACTAAACTACTCACAGATCATGACTCCATACCAGTTTCAAGTTTCAACCATCCAATCCCGGGCCTTAAAATCCCCAAAGCATTACACTTCTCGCTCACATTGATCATGCCGTTTCTCTTTGCCAGTGCTCCATTCTTCATCCATTTTAAATTATGCTTTCAAATGTATTTCGGACTTTGATTAGTTCTTTTCGCGCATAGCCGCTATTCTCCTTTGGGTCCTTTTACTCCATGCGTACAGTTTTCTTTACTCACAACGTATCCTCTTTTCTGTTTCCCTATCTGTTTCAATAGCAATATTTAGCTCCAATATACTTACAAGCTTTCGAGCGTTGTCTTCACCAACTACAACCTGCCTGCATAAGTTAATAACCTTGCCTTCTAACCGATGAATCTCGACGTGACTTTTTCCCTAGGGTGTTCATACTGACTTATATCGCGCGAACTTCATTGCCGACAAGCGTACTCCCGAGTATTTGATAGAAATCCTCCCCGTAACAAATGGGCACAATCCTATAAACTCTTTTTCCTCTACGTCCTCATTGTAAGTTCATGCTTTTGCTCACATTCATCTCCCGTTCACAATTCTTTACAAAATATATACCTCTGAAATCTAGCTTGCAAAGCGTTCAAAACTGAATTAAGTACTAGCAAAAAGGTATGTCCTAATTGTGAATGTAATCTTTTTCCCAATAATAGGTGAAACGTACAATTAAACTAAGGAAAACAAGACCGTTTCAAAGTTTTGGCCTTTCTATCCTCAGTTCACAAGCAAAACCTTGATTTACAAGTCCAAGCTAAAACGACTTGCATCTCCGCCGAATAATTTTCTTCACGTTGTTCACATCATCTATGTATTCATTAATCATTATCTTAGTTGACGGAACTTTTGGTCTTTATCAGAAGAAATAGAAATTGTCAGATTTTACATTATGATAGCAAATACTTCAGTGTATGAATAATCCAAGTCAAATAATAAAATAAATTCGGAAAAGAGAATTTCTTGTTAGTAACACATGACCTTGTGTGTTGTTAAGCAAACTAGTTTACTATCCTACGCAACACGTAGGATATTTAAAAGTGCAAAGTGTTTATATGATTCATCATATAATTTCTTGTATGTGGTTAAATCATTGGATTTGAGAATCAATGAATGAGATTAAAAATCAATTTTTCTTCCTTCAATTAATACAAAATAGGTTTTTAATCTCAATCATTAATTTAAAGATCCAATGGTCTAGTTATACAAACACTTTAACCTATTTATAATCATTTTATATATTTAGGTGATAAATCATGAGAAATTTTTTAAGGCAACGTTTTTATTTGTGATTTCTTATATTTACATAATAGTTATAGGATTCTTCATAATCTTTTTTTATGAGAATAGGATTGCTTATAATGCTTGTAGCAAGGGTTCCTTATATTTTGTTTATAGATATTGTAAAGTTTTTTTTAAATAAAATTTAACATTTGAAAAGATTCAGGACAATTTGAAAAAATCAATGACGTCTCGTATCTTAACGTCCTACATCTTGACGTCCCATGATGTCTCACAAAAAAAACTATAATAGATTCGACGATAAAGATCTCACGAATTTTGTTTAATACCTTAAAAAAAGTCTCAAAAGATTTCCTTTAATACATTTTTGTTTGATTATGTTTAATTCTCTTGATTTTGAATCTCCATCCATAGATATACCTAATTAAGGACATTCACGTCAAATTCTTTAAAATTTTCTCTCCGTGTTTACTATTCATTACACCTCATTTCACCTCATTTTATCTTTGAATAATATAATATGTTACAGTAATATTTTATAGAGATTTTTACCTAAACATAGAAAAATTTAGAAAAAAAAGATACATAGAAAATCTAAATTTTAAAAACATACAATTTATACATCTCATTTAAAGCACTAATCTTATTTTCATCTCCACCACAATCTCTACCATGATCCAACCGCTGTCAAAATCTTCGTTGGAATTTTGGTCGGAATCCAACCCCCGTCGTTGTATTTTTTTTATACAGCGCTCTATTTTTTTTTTTTTCTGCATACGTTCTGTGTTTTATTTAAACGTTCTATTTAAAAAATGAAATAGGGCGTTTAAGAAAAAAATACAAAGCGACAACAATAATATCACAAAAGCATTTGTTAGAACTCCTATGTACCACTAAGTACATCGATAACATGGTAAGATTTACACTAGATTTCTAAACCACGAAAAAATAAATCTATAAATCCAATCTTTTCGATGAAACATCGAGATCTAAGGAAACTGATATCAAAAACAAGTTTCGTATCCCAAATAACAAATCAATTACACTGAGTCTTGATTTCCTTGTCATCGATGTTCTTCTTATGGGCCTCGAACTCAACTCTGGTGGTCGCCTTCGAGTGGAGGTTAAACTCATCGCTGGAGTAGCAGGAAAGCATATTCGATTTTTCGATCGTCAAGTCTCCGATGATGATGATCTAAAAAAGGAAGTGCTCAATGATGATCGACAGATCAGAGGGTTAGGGAAGCGAAGAGGTTTGATGGGAGAGTGGTAAGGTGAGACGATCGGAGTGGGAAAAGAGGGATGGGGCGGTGGCGGTGACGGAGGAGAGGGAGGGATGCTGTGGTGGAGATGAAGACGGCGACGACCGCTTGTATTTTGGGGAAAAGAAGAATGTTGATGAGGAGGAAAGAGAAATTGTATGTTTCGGAAAATAAGATTTTGTGTGTAATTTTTTTGAAATAATTTTGAAAAAATGTATGTTTTGATAATTTTCTGTACTTTATATTTACAGATTTGTTATTTATTATTCGTCATTTTTATAATTTCTTCTCGATTTTACAATATCAAGTCACTATTTTTTTTCATGTATATGTTCTATTTTTTTTTTATTATTTTGCAATGTTAATGCCCTAACAACATATTGTATAAGTTTATTATTCTTTCATCTCAAAATTTTTACAACGTTTATTTATTTTGATTCATTTCAAATTATTTATGACGTTTTTATATTTGAAAAATATTACATAATTAAGAATTAAAATAGACGGAAATATAGTAATTTATGTGATTGAGAATTAAAATTAATAAAAATCAAAATTTATATAAATAAGATGAATGTTATAAAAATTACTAGTACGAAGGAAATATCTTGTTATCATCACCTCCTCCATCCCATTCATGTTTCCGTGTCAATAAAAAACTAAAAGAGTGAAAATTTAACTTTATCTTTGACTCTTTCAGCACCGTCTCTGTCGAGATGGGCTACAATTGTCGGCATATTCACATGGGACTTCTGCCGTACCAGGCCCAATAACCTGACTGAGCCCAATGGACCCTACACCAACTCAAAGTTGGTGAAACCATGTTGTCTGGTGGACCCCGATTTTAAGCTGGATGCTGTATAGGTGTCCTGAGCATTGCATGACGCGTGTCTGATGATTGGCTACCAGCATACTGTGGGCCTAGCTGGTGTGGCTATGGCCTATTCACCATGGGCCTGCTTTAAAAATGTGGGGCCTGATCTGATTTTTATAAATTTATTTCTATATTACGAAAATGAAAATTTTATTTTTAGATTTCTCAAATCATTTTCGTATAATATACTGATGGATTGATGACATATGTGGTGAGGTGTAGATAAATGTTACACTGAATACGGTCTGAAGAGATATTTCTCAATACTCAATAGTTGAACAATAAGATCGAGAGAAATTGAAATGTCATATGGCAAGTACAATATTATCTAACATTTCCTAACCACATTTTCGATGGTATAATTGTACTTCTCCTCCACTATATTTGTAATTATTTTTTTTCATTTATTTGTGGTAATAAAGTTGATGCTAACTTCAGCTATCATCAATGGTTTAGATCGATACTGATAAATATAATGAAGTATAAATAGATGAAACACAATGAACGAGGAGCTTAACAAGTCTAGGACGACACTCAGCTACTTCTAGTCTAGCTAAATTAAAAGATGCACATCTTTATCCATTACATATGCATGAATTCATGCACTACATACGCAAACCATTTTTTTCCTTCTATTTACTTGCATTTACATGAATAACACCTATTTTTTGCCTTGTTGAGACTTCGTTACCTATTATGGCTTTACGTTAATATATGTACACAGTAAAAAGTCTTTGAAATCGCACGCAATGTCTCACATATTTTTTAATTTTTTTCCAAATTTTAAAATTTATTTTTTTAAAGAGGTGATGGCTTTTAAAAATTTGACATGTGCAATTGCTATAATCCCACAATCCATAT